>CALYLW010002044.1:0-72838 GCA_944989445.1 Ampullaceana balthica
AGCCACACCCCTTTACAGAGTCAACACTCGCACACACTGGTACAGTCAACACTCGCACACTGTACAGTCAACACCGCACACTGGTACAGCCACCACTCGCACACTGGTAAGTCAACCCGCGCACACTGGTACATCCAACAAAGCACACACTGGTACAGCCAACACGCGCTCACTGATATAGTCAACAAGCGCACATTGGTACATCCAAAACACGCACACACTGGTACAGCCAACATGCGCACATTGGTACAGCCAACACGCGCACGCTGGTATAGCGGAGCTCTGTTGATATCTCGGTAAGCATCGCTTTGAGAAGCGCTGTGGTTGATTATTGTACTAGAGTGGGAGGAGGGGGGTTTGTATGGGAATATAACATATCGTACTCGTGCTCCCTTTGTTTTCAAAGTTTGTTTACAATATTCAATGTCGGATTTAACGATCGTAGACTTGCGGGTTGTCCGAAAATGGTCTTGTTTTAAACTTAAAGAAAATTAAAGAAATGGATCTTCGTTTGCGAATCTATTTGTAAACTTACCTCTCCACCACCCTTCCCTCACACCCGAAACGTTTAATTCCAGTTTCTAGCCGCCGGACCTCGTAGTTGTGACATTCTCATTTGTGTGTCCAGCTCACGCTCTTAAAATCCGGCTAATTTTGTTTAATGGCTAGCTCATCAGGCGGGCATCGCTTCTCCTCAACGATGCCACATATTCGGCAGCCGATATCCCTTCCCGTGTGAAACCTATGTGCAAGTATCTCCACGTGGGACATCGTTCAGTCCTTATCTGGGTGATGAGTGTCTGGTCGTTACGAGGTAGTTCCCACCGGTGGTCGCTTTTGCTGGGGCGTGGCATGGACAGATCCACACCCGTAGTTCCTACTGTTCATTGCTATGTTTACAAACTTTTCATCTTGGAGGCCAACTCGTCACAGAGGCATTGTCTCGACGTTTACAATTTGCTGGTTTCGGGATGTGCAATGGGATATGTATGGACAATTTAATTCCTTAATAATTAAACAGAATTAGCGAGAAAATAGTTCGATTTCATAGTGTTTTCACCCGTGAGCTCCTCATCCCCACTATACCGGCTTTAACACCACTCAGGGTCTGCCGCGGTTCTGGAAGTTGTCTGCGCCTTGCCTGTATGAAAATGTCGACTGTCAACGAAAGTACGTTACAGAGGGCTAAAGTGAAGCAGATGTCGGAGGTTATGTATCAAAAGGTTCAGTCGACACAACTGCCATCACTTCATCGGTCCCCCTAAACTTTTTCGGAGATGGCTGTCAATACAGTTGCTCGGTCGTCTAGTGATTTGATTTACATAATTGTGTAAAAAGTGTATCTTTAAAACCGAAAGCTTCGTGTATTACATTCTCTTTTGTGGGTCGAGCTAAAAACTCTGAGACCGCTCCCGATTTTACTAGCATTGCTCATCAAGCGGGCTTCGCCGTAGATTTATTTTCCAACAGTTTTTGGAACCGATTTATCAAAAATCCCGGCCACCGTCGGGAATTTGGCCAACAGGTAATCGGTCAACCGTCTCCTCCGCATCTGAACATATCCTGCACCTCCCTTATCGAGTCAAACCTATGCAAGTGGCAACGCTTGGGACGATGCTTTTTCCTTACCGAGTGATACGAGGTAGTGTCCAGCTGGGGACGCTTTTGCTCGGCTGGTCAACTTGTCTGGTCGACACCTGTATCTCCCTCTTCGTCCATCCGATACGTTATTAATACTTGATTCATTCAGTTGGAAGATGTGGATTACTCATCCGATCTTAATTATTATCATTATTATTTAAATTTTAGTATTTGGGAAAAAGACGATTAGTATTATCTTAGATCGTTATGTGTGTGTGTGAGGGGGGTTGTGGGGAAATGGGCAACACGCGTTACTCTGAAGTGTGAAATGACTGCCGGCCAAGTTTTTCCGTGTAGAGACTAGAGACCAGCTTCACTTTACTGACGACACTCATTTGTAGCAAGCCACTGTTTGGGAAGCACTTGTTTGGCTGATTTTGTTTTATGCGATTCATTGTCTTCGTCTTATTCGGCTGTCCCCTAATGCGTGGATGCCGATTCGACGAAAAGGCTCCCAGTGGACTGATTTCACCAACTAGTCTCGGAAGGCAGAAAGGGAGAGGGGTCTTTATATACTATTGTTCTGAGACCTTTTATGGTTGTTTTCAAATTCATCTTTTGTTTTGGGTCTTACTCTTACTGTCATGTGAAGAAAATTCCGCCTTTGTTTCAATTCTTTATTGGAACTTGTTGATTAATCTAAAACAAATATTATAGTTAACAACCAAGATGACATTGTCACGCGCCATTTTCATCATCTTCATATGAATGCACCACTGTATGTAGCAGTAATAGACGAGTAGAGCAGAGAGAACACTTTATGTACAACACTGGTGATGAGGTATCGACCTGGAGGCTGGTGGCGAAAAAACAGATGGGTACTAAAAACAATATGCGCAATTGACAGATGGAAAACCGGCGGAGTGCCACGCTGTGTATAACCCGTATAGAACAAAAAATATAAATTAGAAAAGTCAATAAGAACGAAACGACAAAAACAAAAAAAAGAAAAAATAAGAACAAAACAAATAAACTACACCACTCCACACTCCAATAGCTTACACAACCCACCCTACCTCCACCTAACCCACCCTGCCCCCTCCAGTCCCCCTCCTCGTGATGACCAACACCCGCAACTCCCCAGCCCAACCCCAACCCCCACCACCCCCCACCCACAACCCCCACCACGCCCACCAACCCCTCCCCCAGCACTCTCCATTGGCTACCCTCACTACCCCCCCCGACCACCCTCCCCACATAACCCCGCTCTCGCCCAGCCTCTCTCACCCCCCTTCCCCCGGTCTAGCGTCATCCTTGTTTTAACCCCACCCGATCATTTTTAATGCTTCCGGCACTCCACTCCCTATCGCCCGCTTCCTCTCCCCACTTCGGGCCGTGACGCGGCCTACATCGCACACCACCTACCGGCTACCCCCCGCCCGTATCCACACGCACGATTCTCGTCGCACACAAGTCTGCCGCTCTACGTACCCCCGACCCCGCAGATTCCCCCACCACGACGCCCGGCTACCTCCGCCGCCCACCCTCATGCTATATTTCGTACGGGTGGCTCACGCCCGCCTATCTCTCCATCCTCCCCCTTTGCTCCCTCAACGGCAACACTCCCCCGCCACACTCTCCACCACCATCTCACGTCCCACCCGCCCCCGACCGCCCTTGCATCCCCGGTGTGTTACTTCACCACAGGCCTCCCCCCTCCTCCACACACACTACCTTAGCCTCCTCACTCCTCCTACCTCCCCACCCCCCTCGCATCTTTCTCCGTGGGGCGCGCTTCCCCCCCATCTGGCGGGGCACGCGCTGATCCCCTTCTTCGCTGATCTCCCCCCGCTCGGCTACCACTCGTTCGCAGTCTCACCTCCACACACCGGGCACTTGTGCCTGACGGCTCCACTACCCGCCACTCCGCCCGTACCACATATCATCCTCGCCCCGTCCTTGCCCCCCCGCCACTATGCTATACCCCTCCTGCCCTCGAACCGGCAGCCTCACCGTCAACTCCCGCTCTGCGGGCCACTACAGTTTCTACAACCACCCCGCCCGGCCAACCAACCTTCCTCGCACCCGACCCCTCCCTCCTTCCTCCGCTGCCCCCACCCCCCGCCCTGTCCCAGCCCAAGCCCCCTCACCCGCCTATTCCTAACCCCACGACCCCCTCCCACACCCGACTCTGCCCCCCTTTCCTGACGCGTCATCTTGTTCCATTCCTCCTCCGGACGGACCCGCTCCCACGCAGCCCCCCTCCCCCCCCGTCCCACCTTTAACCTCTACTACGTCCCCCTACATCACTCCCCCCTCCGCTCCCCCGTACTACTAACCGAGCCCACTGCGCCCCCACCCATACCCCCCTGGTCGGGGCGGCGACCACTGCGCCCTCAGCCCGTGCTCACCACCCTCAGCGTATCCGGCTTACGGCGGTATTGGGGGTGGGTCCTTCCCTTCGCCCCTCGGATCCCGGCACCCCCCTGCTCCTAGCGACGCCCCTATTCAACCGGCCACCTTCGCATGACACATTACCGGGCACCACGCCATCCCGGCGCGATCCCCCCCTCCGCCCGTCGAGCCGACATCTGAGCCGCTCTACTTAACAGTCCCCCGCGCGCGGCTCCGCCCACCCGCGCCCACCTCCTCCCTCTCACATGCTCACCGGCCTCCGTGTGGTCACGGCCCCTCTTCGGGTCCCCCCCGTGCCCCCTTCCTACTGCCTTCCTCCTCGGTCTGGCCGCTCGATCGAGCAACGCGACCCCCCCGCGCCCGCGCTCTCGCATACTGGCGCGTTTACTTCCCCTCGGGCGTCCCACCTCCAAGCCCCGTCCCAGCGTCGCCGCCCGGTTACACCTACCGCCCCATCTCTCTGTGTGCTCCCGTGCCCCACACGCCCGACGCGGTACCCGCCCGCTGCCGGCCGCGTAGATTTTCCTGGCTCTCCGCGCTCGCTACCCGCATGGACCCCTTGTCCGTGGCTCACCCCTCGCGGAATGCCTCCAATCGTGCGATTAGACATCGTAAGCGGCCCACGCGCGTCCCTGGATCGGGCCCCCGCGCGACCGCCGCCAGCACCCGCGCGCCGCACCAACAGCCGGGTAGCCCCGGTCGGCGGAGCACCGTCCCCCTCCCGGTAACCGTCTTACCCGCTGCGTCGATCCGCGCCCCTGGAATGCCGGAGCCGCGCCCGGGCCGCGGGTTCGAGCGGGTCCTTCTCCGCTGAGCGCGACCCCAGAGCCCTCCTGGCTCGCGAGCTCCCGGCTCCCCGAGCCCCCCCCCTCTCCCAGTCCCACTCCGCCCTCGCCCCCTGCGGCCTCCGGAAGGGCCATCCCGCCCCCTAGCCGGCTGCGGTTCTCTAACACGCCCTCGCGCTTCTGTTCCGACCCCCTCTCGCTCAGCTCTGGCCAACCCAGGCCCCCGCCCGCTCGCACCGGAACCCCCCGTGCCAGCGCCGGCCCAGCCGACTGACTCGTGACGCGCCGGGCCCTCCCTCTTCGCGGATAAGCCCGTCCCGACCTCACTGCCCGCGCCGACTCAGTCTGGCCTCCCGAGGCAGTGACCCTGCAGGCTCACGGCCCTCGCCCCTTCCCCGGCATTCACCGGGGAGTCGCCCTGCTCCCAGTCTCGCCTCTCGGACTGCGTTCCGGCCGGTCGCGACGCGCTCTCCCGCTCGTCCCCCAGGCCCTACGCCCCCCCCACCCCGGTCCATTCACGGCGTCCGGGCGGCCCCGCTACCCTCGCCACCCCCCCCCCGTACACCATTCCCCGACCTCGCGGTCCACTCCTGGAGCTGTATGGCCCGACCGCTTGTACTCAATCGCTTCCGGCACGGGCCCGCAGGCGTCCCGCGTTCGCCCCCCCGCGCGGAAGGCCTCTTAGGGCCCGACTACCCAGTCCCTCCCCTTACACCCTCATGACCCCCCTAATCGACCCCCTCCAACGCACCCACCCCGGACGTCCGACCCACCTTCCAACCTTCACTTCCCCACCACACCCTACTCGTCCCCAGTTGCTCCCCGCCCTTTGCATGATTCTCTGACCACACTAACCCGCACGCCCCTCCCCCTCTCGCTTGCCTACCATCACGGGCTCAACGGCTAACGTGTCCTACTACCACCCCTTCTCCCTCGTCCCCCCCTTGTCTCGGTTCCCCCCCTCCTACCACCACTCACGCCACCCCACCACACTACCTCACTCGCCGCCCCTTCACCCTTCGACACCCCCATCCACCACCTTCCCCGCGCCACCCCGTGCATGCACCACACGCGAAGTCCGGCTCCCCTCCTGCACCCCACCCCCTCCTCCCCCTCCACCCCTACGCACCCGTCCTCACCCACGCCCCCCCCTCGGCATCCGCCCGCCCCCCCCCTGGACCCACACTGACCGACCGCTCCCCGTCCCCCTCACCCTAGCCTCGAACGCCCCCCCGTCTCTCCCCACACCCGCTGAGCCCACCCGACCGATACGCTCACATCGGCCACCTTCTCCCTCGCGGTTTGCAGACACCCCCACACGGCACGCCCACCTCCCCGACCCCTCCACCCTGAGGAGCCGCAGCACCCCCCCGCCCGCCAGGGACTCCGGAAGCGCGACCTCCCCACCGGCCCTTCCACGTTGTCGCAACCCCACCCCTGCGCCACCACCCCCCCCCCCTGCCGCGTTACCCACTCCCACTCCCACCCGCCCAGGTCGTGGTGTTGGTAAGTTAGTTCTACACCCCCCCAGCGTCCGACTACCCTCCGGCCCTCCCAGCGCGCCACTACGAACCACCAGCGGCCCCCGCTGCAGGGCAGCCCCCGCGACAACTGACCCCCCACGCTCCGGCCACTTCTTCAAAGCCTCACACTGCCGCCGGACCTGCAACCCATTCGACCGGGGCGCCTCCCCGCCACCCCCACGCTCGCCCCAGGGGGGTTGGCCACAAACCGCATCCCCCTCCCACTCCACTCCTCCGCCCCCGACGCCCCAGACCCCCCCAGACACCTGGACCACCGCGACCTGCCCTAACCCTTCCTGCATCGCCACGACACCCCCACCTTCGACTGCACACCCCTACTCGTCTAGCGCTCGGGCCCCTTCCCATCACCTGCCCCCGGGGACCTAGCCTCCCACCTAGCCGCGCCTCCCCCCACCACAACACCCACACACCCTGCCCTCCGCACACCCCCATCCCATTCCCGCCTTCCCCCGCCCCCCGCCGGGATTAACCCCGCGCGGTGGTGAAGGGGTGTTCCCCCAGGACCCCCCACTCGAGCCGACACATACATGAGGCCAGCCCCACCGTATCGTGCGACGTGGGGAGACACCAAGAGCAACCGCACCCCGGGAGCCCACCAACCCAGTAGACGTATACATCAGCAAGACACTTCAATGTATATTTTAGCGACAAAACACTTTATACCAAAAACAGTTATCCTATTTCTGACGGACACTAGCGACATTCGCTCCGATTGATGAGCTGAAATTTGGACACGAGCATCCAGTATCCGACCGAGTACGACCATACAATATTCCAAAAGTGCATTATAATTAGCGACAGTCTTGCTTTATAAAACATTTTTATAAAACCATATATAAGTTATTTAATAAATCTCAACATATGGTTACTTATAAAAAGTTTACAACTTAAAAGTTATACACAACAACAAACAAGCAAGAGGAAACGACAAGTCGGCCAACGCATTTGAACCGACGCCTATCAGTTACAATCATCACAACACTACAGTCCAATTAAAAATTAGAAACAACAAAACGTAAGTATGGAGTGACCCACCTCCCCCAGAAAACCCCCTATTAACACGCCAATGAAACTGCAATAGTGAGTATTGTATAATTACATAAAATTACATATTACGAAATGATAATCGAAAACGTAATTAAAAATTAATGATAATATATATATAATATAAATATCATAATAATCACTTAATATACGTGTACTAATACTAGTTTAAAATACTATGGCAGGACTAGGATAGACGAAATCTAATAGTGGCGCTAGACCTCACAAGAACAAGAGGGGGAACGTGAGATCTAGCACCCAAGTAGCTTCTCCACAAGTGGTTGGTCGCGGACACAGAGGTGACTCAGTGATCCAGTGTGCGAGCTCATCAACCGATATCACAGTCCGCAGAAGATTACTCAAAAAAGGACATCTTCGCTACTACGAATCATTTAGCGAGTAAATATGTTCACACGGTCACCTGATGCAGATGGAAAATATTGACATGCCGCTGTCCACAAATACTATAAGGGAGGGGTGTTGGGTAGTAGGGCACTGATCTAGCACGCACATAAAGCGTACAATAAAATGCTTGCATTAATATAGACCTACCGATTTGAAAGACCATTACTCCGAATGACCATGGGAGAGCGAGATGGAGCGCCTAGCCAAGGTACACAAAGCCCGAGAAAGATATCTAAATGTAAAGAAAAAGAATAAGACACATTAGAACACGCCACTACGGACAGACAGGACTTACTATGTAAAACACACTAACACAAAAATAATTTTTAACAAAACATAGCAAATATATAATATATATATATATATATTTGGGTGAGGGGGATTTAAATTACGAGTGTGTGTACTTGATGAAGTGTTAAATCTTGTGGTTGCATTTCTTTCGAAAATATCAGTAACTTCAAATTATAAAGTAGTATTTACAAGTGTGTGATAATAGTTCTAAAAATAATTCCAAACATATATATTATATAAAGAGCTAAATGCAGATATTTTTAGATGATTCCCACCCACGTATCCCTGTTGAAGTATACAAAGTGGTAGAACTGGGTAGATTGGAGACAGTCACGCCTGATAAGACGCAAACTTATTCAATAGGCAGTGTGTATATGTGGGGGAGTGGCATGTGCAGGAATCTCTTTCTGAACTCTATTCACCAACAAGACATTCTTCAAACTCGTGTTCTCATGACACTCAAGACGTCAAGTCACTAGTAGACCTAACAATCCTTACGTCATTATTTCTGACAAAGTGACCTCAGAGGAGTAGCTTCTATGACGCAAAAGATCTTAAAAGGGGTTCGCCTATAAAACCAGTTCATGCAAAATCTGGTAATGTTTTTTGCTGTTCGGTTTGACGCAGACATAAATCATTAATTGTTTCTACAATTATTGCTAAACCATTTATTAAAACACAAATACAACTATGGCAGAGACTATGGGGCTAAAACCAACGGTGGGATGGAGGCTTGGGGTAAAACATGGGAAATGTGTTGAGTTTATAGGGTGAAAGCGAGGCTCAAGTGGACCTTGCTATCATTCCACAACAATAAGGTAGTTGGAGATAGTAAATTAATTCAAATTTCGAAAGTTATTAAAGATCAATAAACATTTTTATGAGTTGATCTGGGGGCACAAACAACAAACGTATCTATTTGCATCTGAGTAACCATTACTCAGCATGCATAAATCATGAGCAAATTCATTCAATGGAGAGGTAAGCTAATAATGTGTACAATCTTTTCATAATGATAATGACAAATGCTTAAAAAAATTCAACAACACATCACTCATACTTTTCCTTTGCCTTTTGATTTGCAGCATGAAAACTAAAACTGGGCTAATATTTCTTACAATAACATTTTGATAAATGTAAGTAATATATAACTGGTGAGAATAAAATAAATGAGAATTAGTTGCTTTGTTTCACTTAAATGATTTGACTGTTTCCTGGTCATATTGAATTACAAGTAGTGACTTTAATGTAGGCCTAACACAAAGAACTCATTTCAGTCTTTTTAAAAATTCTCATTATATTCAAGCAGCCTTACCATAAACCTATTGATGTGCAATTATCAAAAATCAAAGCAAAAGAAAATGTCCCATTTCTGAATGATTTTTGAAAAATCAAGCCAGATTAAAGCAATCACATTGCTTTGATTGTCACTAAGCAGCTAAGCACATGTTATTTTTGGCTGTGGTGAGGCCAGCAAGTATAAATAGTTATAACATAAATTAATAACCAAAAAACCAGTAAAATCATTTTTCAAATAAATTATTTAGATTATACGAGAATTGTACACTATTTTATCAAACTTTATAAACAGTTTTTTCTTTCTTCTTTATTTAACTTGTAAGCGATAAGCATTTGTATTTAATATTGATTTAAGTAAAAATTGTATACATATAAATTCATTAATAAAATACATTTCCATATGACAATTAATTACTTAGTACTAAAATAAGAAACACAAATTCTTACCAGATAAATTAAAGAAACAGTTCTTAACATTCCATATTTAACTTTTTACATTTAAAAAAGAACAAGACATAAAAATTGAAACAGGAGAAGCGAAGTAGGCCAATCACTGGTAGAAGAAGTGAGTAGGCATAATTACCAAAATATTGCTTCTACTTATATGAGATAAATAGAATGTTAAAATCTGGAATTCATATGAGTTTTCACCTCCTATGACCAATGTTCCCTCTAAGGTTAATTGGTCCGTGTGCAAAGTTGCTCAGCATCCATTTTTTGTGCAATATTTTAGTAAATTTACTGCGCTGTAATTCAAAACTGCTGCGCAGCGTCTGTTAAATATCTGCGCGCGCCGCGCACCCGCGCAGCTTAAAGGGAACATTGCCTATGACCACACATTTTTACTTCTGATAGACTTCATATCTAATACATCAATATTTGCACTTAAGTGAAGAAACCAAGGATTAGAATTATTTTATTTTTAAGTTGTAAATAAAATAAATTCCTCTAGTTTGTAATAAAAAACATGTATATTTTTGTCTAATTAAGAAAGACTCAGATGGAAAGCTTGAGCTTTAGCTTTTTTAATTTTAAGTCATAGTTTAGTATAGCATGGGCATGGCATGCGTTGAATATGGGTTCATTGTCTTTAAATTTAAAAAAAAATTGCTTCCCATTGCTATTGCCTTTTATGTTAATACTAATAACTGAGCTATAAACTCATATTATAAGAACTTAGATTTTAGAAATGATATCAAAATTTAATGATTTTTAATATACAACATGTAGAACTATTCTCTTAACTATAATTTAGGTATGACTTAGCATTGTCTTTAACAGTGGTGGCGAACCTTTCTGGGGCCTCAAGCCCAAAATTCAAATTAAAACCTACTTATTAATTTCAAAGTGCCAATACTCGAATGAAACCCGAAAATGGGAGTTTGACTTACACCATAGGTTCGCCATCACTGGTCTATAAGTATAGGCATAGGCCTTGGTCATTATTAGGGATGTACTGTATTCAAATTTTCGAAATCCTGCTAGAGCCGAATTTATGAAGTGAACTCCGGCCTGAGTCAGAGATGGATTTGTAAAATGACAGGATTCTGGATTTGCCGGAGGCATTATATATATGGCTCTACGCCCAGCCGGATTTATGAAGTGAAATTCTGCCAGATTTGTAAAAATGTCTGGATTCCGGATTTTCCGGAGCCGAAATCCGGTACACCACTGCCCTAGACTAGTCATTATATTTATAAATTATCTCTGTTTAGTTTATGTGACAAATTACAAAACACATCAACTATAGCCTAAAGTTTTTAATTAATCGTAATGAAATGACAATGCAAAATCAATACAAAAATAGTCAATTCAATAAAATAAATATATATATAATATAGTAGTATAGTATAGAAATTGGGAGCTAAGCCTGGTTCATTTATTGCCTAATAACTTAAATAAGCAAATAAGCCTAATTTATTATAATTTTTAAATATATCTTAATTTATTTTTTAGATAAAGTAAATAATTGAAAATAATAATTAATTATGAATGTAATGAAATGAAATGCAAAAAATTTGAATTTCAAAAAGTGAAACATGAAACAGTCATCAGTCAGTTAATTTAAATTAAATCATTTACATTTAATTTTATTAACTAAATACTAAATGAGCAAGTTCGTAAAGACAGTAAAGTAAACTCATTCATTTAAGAAAATTTAACTCACCAGTGTTAAATCTTCATGCACTTAAAATGTGAAAATAAGTATTTCCGCAATAATCACACGCTATCATAAACTAAAGACTGATAAAATTATATTGCAATTATAAGTTTCTCTAGACTAGCACTATCACTAGCAGACGACTAATTAAACTAATTTAGATGTTGCTGGTACACCTGCAACGCAGTGAATCCAAATGGCCGGCTTAGGCTACCACACCTAAGGTTGGGTTTGGAATTTATTCTTACTAGCTGAACTGAAAATTATGTTACTATAAGGCTATTTAAAAAGAATTCAATATCATATGAAATGGAATAGTCGTTACCTGTAAAACCGGTTCTACTGGACATACAGCCATCTTTTTTAAACAAATCGCCTTGAGAAAAAGTATTTTTAGCTAACCAATGGAAAAATATGCTCTTTGACCTAGAAAAATCTAATTGGTTATGTCGGGGGACACCTAACGCCGTTTGTTTTTACCAGGGATACACCTTTCCGTTGCAGGTACATTCAATGTCTACTCTACACAAATCAGGACGGCTTTAGGCATAGGCAAACTAGACAGCCGCCAAGGGCTTCCGACTGGTCTCATCCTTAGTGGGGGCCTCGCAAAAGAATATTTCCAAATTTATTTTTCTATTACATTTAGGGCCACCAAATTCACTTCGCATAGCCTAGGGCTAGGGCCGCCAATTCCCTTGCCCTTAGTCTTAGGCCTATGCCGGCCCTTCACAAATGATATTAATATTCAAATTGTTTAATTTTTAATATCAAATATCATTATCACACTATTTTAATTAAATTAAGGTAACGACAAAACAGCAACAATTAAATAAATAATAAATAGCTTTTAAAATCATTTCCATCAGTTTGTCTGATCAAACCAGATAAAGTAAAACAAGCACACTTAGACTAAGTCTTAACACTACTGTAGGTAGTGTCGGCCGTCGGCTACTAACATTTAAAACTCTAATAAGAATCCAAAACCAGAGGCGTCACCAGTGTCGTAGCTAGGTTCATCTGCGCCCGGGGACATGACACAAATTCTACGCCCCTTCTGGGACCGACAAATTCTGGGAGCTCACTGAGCCCCCAAGAATTTTTTTTGAAAATTTTCGATTCATTTTCGAAGCATCTGGTATTTTAATGAAGTAGAATACAGACTAATGATTCTCTATGCGATTGTAAACAATGTATTTGAAGAAAAAAAATAGACTACTAATTATACATGACTGGAATAGACATAGTCTACAGTCTACAACAAATTGATCCTCCTTGATTTGATTAGACAGTCGCAAACTCGTCAATCACGTGGTCAAAATTAATATTCTGAAGTGTTTCTCTTTCGATGCTACGGAGTGCAAGATCACTAAGACGATCTTGTCCCATTGAAGCATGTAAATAAGACAAAATAAACTTCAGTTTGATGAAGGGCCGCTCACAGCTTCAAATTGAAACAGCAATTGTTAGAAGTATTTGCAGTGGAATGCACAGATTTGAAATACGTCATCTCCATATGAAACAATATCTTATCTTATCTGTTTACAGACGCTCCTTCTATACAGAAGATTATTGCGTCCTACGCTTATCTATGGTTTGTGTTTAGTCCTGCATTTTTATTAGAGATTTAAATGTTGATAAAGTGTTGGTTTTCCTGGATTCTTCAGGCAACCCATTCCACGCCCGAATTCCGGACGGGAAGAAGGAAAACTTGTATGTGTTTGTTCTTGCATACGGAATAAGAAAGGTGTTTTTATCCTTATGTCTATCTGAGGGTTGTATTAAGTTATCTTTGTGTTGTATTTCTAAATTAGAATTAATTGCTTTATGTATGATTACTACTTTGCTCTTGGTTCTTCTATCCTCTAGTGTTTCAAGGTTTAATGATTTAACTAATGGTGTTATTCTTGTCAGTTTCGAATATTCTCCAGTAATGAATCTGGCAGCTCTTTTTTGAATTTGTTCTAGTTTATCAATGTTTTCTTTGGTGGATGGGTCCCATACAGAAGATGCATATTCTAGTACAGGTCTCACCAAAGTGAGGTAGCATTTTAGTTTTATATCTCTATTACATTTGTTAAAGTTCCTTTTTATAAAGCCTAAGGTTTTGTTTGATTTTTTAATAACTTCATTGACATGGGGATTCCATGATAGTTTCTCATTTATTAAGACTCCTAAGTATTTTGCATCTTTAGTTTGGGTCAGTTCTTTTCCATGAATGTAATATTTTGAATTTATTTTGAATTTATTTGTTTCTTTTTCTCCAAGAAGCTCCAAAGGACAGTGGCGTAGCGTGGGTATGTGCCGCCCGGGGCAGAACAGTGGCGGATTTAGGTTTGTCTGGGTGGGGGGGGCAGGAGAATTTCAGGGGGCGCCGAAAAAAAATTCATTAACTTAGTGCAAAAATTTATATGTGCTGAAATAAAATTCATTTATCTAAATTGCTGGTTCTGCAATGAAGATTAGAAATTTGATATGAGATTCACTCTTATTGCTATATTTTATGTTGAAAAAAAAACATTTCTGCTCACTTTAAATGTGAGATTTACTTTAATAAGTTTTCATCTTAAGAGACTGCTGCAGTCTCAAATATGAAATCTAAGGTGTGTTGTTTATGTTACATACATTTTCAAGTTGCCCTGTGGCAACTTGCTAGACAAAAAGAAACATCTAGTCTTAAGTAGATATGGTTAATCAATTGAATTTATGAAAATGGTAGTTAATTTGGGAGCTGTTATTTGTGACGAAATCTAAATTTCTCATAATCCTTTGTGTTCACTTTCAATTGCTGAATATCCTAGCAGACTTTAACATAGAAAACTCAGCATAATAAGTTTATAGTCTTTGGGCTAAATAAAACATCTAAAATGTTTTGATAATGAGGTAGAATTTGATTAAATTTTTTATAGGCCTCCAATAGTTTGTTGTACTATCTGCAAGATGACTCATCAGTTTGTTCAGCTTGCCATAAATAGCAGTGACAGTAACTCAAACAAATAACTAAGTGTTAAATAATAAATGCTGCGTTGATCATTCAAAGTACATTATTTAATATTCTTTTTGTTTACATCAAACCATTGCAATGAATCTCTTCAATATACAAACAATTGCTTTATATTCAGGAGAGTAATAGGTCACAAATGCAAACAAAATATAATGTATTTTAAAAAATGTTAATAATTAATAAAAGTCCTAAGTAATTAAAGAAATCATTTATCATATACATATTATATGCATATATCATATGTAGGATAAAAAGATGACAGTAAATTATGAACTTAGTTCCAAAGAGAACAACTTATTTTTACTAATAAAATTTTAAGAGCTACTGTTTTTAGTTCTTGTAATAGTTTTCTATCTGAAAGAATGAAATGAGAATTTTAGCTGGCAAAATAGTTCAGTTTAAGACCAGGTAATCTGATGCTACAAATAATGAAAAAACAGAGAGACTTTGGTGGAGCGGATTGGTCAGGATTAGTAACACACACACAAAGAGTGCCAATAATATTATACTTATAAATAAACTAAACAATTTACTTCAGAATTTAAAAAAATAATTTATCACTGGAAGTTTGAGCATCAAACTTTGGGAAAATCAATGAACTTTACACAAACAATGATTGTAAGTTCCTTAAATAAACATTTAAAACTCTAATAAGAATGCAGGACTAAACACAAACCATGGATAAGCATAGGACGCAATATTCTTCTGTATAGAAGGAGCGTCTGTAACAGATAAGATAAGATAAGATAGAGCCCTGAGCCCTATATAAATTGCTTTCTACGTGATTTCATTGAAGCAAAACGATTTATCGTTGATTCAAAGTCAACGTTCTCAGCTAGATCACGTTCAATTGAAATTAATGCCAATCCAGACAGACGTTTGTTTGTCATTGTTGAGCGCAAATAATTTTTGATGAGTTTCAATCTACTGAAACTTCTTTCAGCAGTAGCACTGCTAACAGGAAGAGTCAAGTAAATTTTATAGAGTATTGACAAATTAGGGAGACCTGATGCCATTTGTTTTTCAGTCAAGAATGGCTGAACCTTTTTAAGTTGTAGTTCACTAGATAATGATACATACATTGTTGCATACAAATCTTTGAAGGTATCATATTCTACGATTGCTTCTTCAAGGTTAATGTCGTGTTTGTAAATTTTGCATAAACTTTGAAAATAATCTTTATTTTCTTCCGACATTTGTGATGGATCAATACAATAGAAATAAGTAACTGTGCCCCAAAAGTCATTAAATCGATCATCTATTTGTGTTACAAGTGTATCCATGATAGTGAAGTACGTTTCAGATTTAAAGCGTGTGGTTGGATCATCAGCCATTTTATCTCTGCTAAGTTCGCCTGCCATGCTTTTCTTTTTTGCAATTCACTTTTCTTTAAATTCTGTTTTAACATCTAGTTTGGAACAATTTTCGTTAATAAATGATTTGACATCTACATTCAGAATTTCAAAAGCTTCATCGCTTCTCATTTCAACAAACTTATTTCTTCCAACATCGATCAATTGTTTTGCAAAGGCGTTGCAAGTAGTTTGATAACACGAAGATAACTTTTGTACAAATAGCATCAGAAAAACAAAAGAATATTTTGTTATTAAAACAGATAGTCCCATAGCTTCTGCTCTGACACTTCCTTTATATTCTGTTGATTCCCCTGAATCAAGTGTGGCTAGAATAGCAGAGAATGATCCAACAACTGCATGAACTGCATGCTTACGGCTTGCACATCTTGTATCAGAAAGTCGTTTCAGAGTATCTACTGTTGATTCATATTGAGATTTCTGGTGTTCTTTAAGAGTATGTAGACGTGGTAAACTAGACGTAAGGAATGCATACAACCTTAAATCTGTGCCAAAAAACAACTGTACATCACTGTTTACAGACATTGCTTCGATAGTAACCAAATTCAAAATATGGGCACACCAATTGGGTGAAAGTTAATTTATCTGAGTTTTAAGGCCACTCTTAATTCCAGAGTATGCCTGTCCTCGACAGAGTGTGAAATCAATGTTTCGCTTTATTAGTTCCATTAAAATCTTCTCAGCAAATGCGGCAGCATTTTTTACTTTTTATTTATTTTTCAAAGTTCTATAAACGGTGGTCGTAGGGGGTCCTAATGTTTCCATCAGAACCTACTAGGGGACGTGCGTGGTAGACCTTGGTGGGTGCCCCATCTCCCTTCCCGGTCAGCGGAGGACTTTCTTAGCGTTAGTCATTCCATTTTATTGTGGCTTTAACGTGGGCTAGATCCCACGCCCCTCAGCTTGTGAGGCGAGCGCACTATTCGGCTTATTCGCTATCCAGCCGCTGTTTACCAAAGTATAAAAGCCTATAAATCTTCCCACAACATGTCTTGGTTTTAAAAAACAATTTAACGTAAAGAAACTGACATCTAATAAATTCTAGATATATCAATGGTTGAATTAAAGAAAAGAATTGTGCAGACTTAACTTCCTTATCAATTGTCGCCGATAATTCAGATGCGAGTGATTGGTTTAAACCAGATATTACAGTTTCGTCATTTGAAATACGATATTTAGCAAGCAGTTTAGTGTTGATTAGAAGTTTCGTGTTAAGCAATCTTTTTTTTCTGCTCTTGTGACACCTTTTTAGTGTTCATCGAGGGCGTCTTTAAGGGGGCGCCATTTTAGACCCAACATGGGCGCGGGGGGGGGGCAAGCCGCCCCCCCTGCCCTATAGCTAAATCCGCCACTGGGGCAGAACCCAAATTTGCCTCCCCCTCCCCCGAAAAATATGTTAATGCTATAAGGTCCGTCCATAAATGATGTCACGCACCAATATTTGTGACGAGGGGGGGGGGAGGGTTAAGAATTGTGACGTCACGTGAAAACACACTACTTTAAATCAAAGTTCCACTTAAATATTCGATTTCTTACTATTTTTTATGACGTTTTGTATGGATTGACGCTTGTTACGATATTACAGTGAAGTCTTACACTAAATACATACTAAAATGACAATAAATTGATTTGAAACATGCTCATTTTCCAATAGAAAATACTGCTTTTAGGGGGAGGGGTCACAGCTATGTGATTTTATATTGGAAGTTTTTGTGACAAAGTGTGACGAGGGGGTGGGGGGTGTTAAAAATCGACCAAAATCACGTGACGTCATTATATGGACGGGCCCTAAAGTAAAGATACCAGGTAGTCTTTATTAGAAAATAAAAATAAGGACACAATAAATTTTTGTTTTATAAATCAAGAGAAAAGCTTCATTTCTTGAATAAACATTGAAGTTTTTTATGTTTTTTCCTCATTGCACAATCTTTCATGTATTAATGTTTTCAGCCATACCATGCTCAATAGCCAAAATAACTATTGATTAGATAATCTTGGTGTATTCATTATTGATCTTAATTAATTTTTTATTAACTTAATTTTAGAGAATCTATTTTAACACATTGCATTATTTAAGACATTGTTCGAATTAATGATATTATTTTAGGCAGGGTAACTTCTAGCCTAAATATCTATTAAAAAAACTTGAATAAATTAACTGGTCTTGAATTCATTTATTCTTTTTTTACCCGTGGGGTTCAAATATTCCTTGTTTGACAATGACACGTGAGATATTTTGTATACTCTAATTTGAAGGCAAAATTTCAAAGTCCAGTATATTAGCTGGTGTACGAAAATCTTATCTGTTTTCTAAATTCGATATAACTGCCAAAAAACTCACATGAATTTCTACAGTAATCTCATGTTATTATTATGAAGAATAAAACTTTCCACATAAAATTTTATTAAATGTCAAAGCATCCTTTAGTATTCCATTAGTTTCTTTGTGAGAAGCCTCTGTTAAGCATTTTTGAACACTATACGTTTGTAAATAATTTCGGGCATCTTTGATATAAATTATAAATTAGAAAATAAAAAGATTTCATTGTGACTATCAAAGTTCCTGCGTCTGTTCGTGTGTTGAGCTTTTTGTCTGCATCTATCAATTCTTCTATAGCTTTAAAAATAACCTCAAAATAGCTCCATGGTATATTCACTATTTTGTTTTGTATCCTGAATTCTGTTTAATGCATTGCTTGTAGAAGCAATTTGATATTCCAAACGAAGTATGGACACTGAAAAGGAATGCGTAACAACGTTCTAGTAGTACTAAAACAGTTAGAGTTCAGGAGTTCGTTTCAGTAGGAGTATCATTTTAACAAAATTGGTTAAATGAACTTTTTGTGCGAGATTTGACATTGACATTTAATTTTTTGCGTTTTTCTGTAACTCCTGCATACTTTTCAGCCATAAAGAAATATTAACACACGTTGGGCCTCTGCATTCCATTATTTTAGGATCATCATTTAAAATCTTTTTAGAAATGTCGTAAGAACCTCTTGCAACTTTGTTTTGTTCTTTATTAATAGTTTATTCTTTTTATCCAATCTATGATTCTTTCCAATTGCAAAAAAAAATAAAAAAATGGTATTGTTGAGTACTTGTTCATTAGTGGCTACTTTTGTGTTTGTGTGTGTCAAGTTTTAATTCCATTAGATAAGCAATTTTGTTCATCATTTTTATTTATTCCACAAAATAAAGACATTAACATTAAAATAATTTTGCTTTGAAAGAAAAGACCATATAACTACGCCAACAACTTTGTTCCAGTAGTTTACCTACGTTAAAATCGATTAAATGCACCAGCACATAATTGTCATGTTGGTACACTACTTCAGCCCAAATGTTTTTCAGCTCAGTGACATTAGTTTTAGAAGTCTTTAAATTAATAAAAGAATAGGAGTTTGAAATTTTGGTATTAGAATGACTACGTATTTTAATATAGTTTCTTCCTTTAAAAAAAAAGAGAAGAATCTTGTTTTTTATTTTATTTTGTTAAACTTTATTATAATGTTATTTATTTTTAGAAGCTAATTAACAAAGAGGAATTTGTCAACAATGTGCCACTCGGAGAATTCGATTGGCTCATGTTTCAAATTGATAGGGTACAGTAAGATTTACTTTTACAACAGGAAAAACTGTCAAATTTTAAGAACCAATTAAGTTGATACCACATCAAGCTGTGTTTTTTCAAAACAGTAGCATTAGTATCAGAAGAATTTAAGAAGTTCTGGCAGTTGAAACGTTCACATGCTTGAGGATATTTCATTTATTTCTTTTATTAATTTCTTATAAGTTATTTGGCTGTTATTTTATTTCGATTAAAAACTCCACTTTCTTATAAAATGTTCATTGTTAGAAATTATATATAAAACTACTAGGAATTTGCCGCCCCTGGCAAAGTGCCGCCCGGGGCAGTCGCCCCCTGCCCCTCCCTCGCTACACCACTGCCAAAGGAGTTTCCGGTAGAATTTCAGTCCGGGAACTGAACAGCATTTTGTAGTCTCCGATTTTCTTGCACAATCCGTGACCAGTGACGTCAGTGTCGTAGAAATTTCCAAAATCTAAGCAATTTTGAGGAAATGTATCGACATTTGTCTCAGTGAGAAGATTTTTAGACAAAAGAACGTAATGATATCTCCTGTAGGAGTCTATCAATTACGCAGTTCATAACACGTGCAATTTCTTCTTCTGACCAAAAGTCCTGCATCTCTTGCTAATTTTCCAGGTATACTCCAATGTCGTCTAATCCTTCTGTCAACCTCGATTCCCCAAGTTGTGCATCTTGTTTTTCCATTGTCCATCGCAACTAGGCTAAAATAATCACGAATGTTGACAAGTTCTTGCACCAGCAATTCAAGATCAGATGCTGCTTCCTTGAAATTCATAGTAGGATCCTGCAACCGTTTCTGGACACGATCAATTTTCCCAAGTATGATGTTCCAGAAATGTAACAAAACTAGGAAGTTAAAGTTTAATACACCTGCCAGGAAAGTTTCTGCATCACTTCTGTTGTCAGGCGTCATAGTTGCATCTTCTGATAATTTTTCCAACAGCCCTACTAGTCCATAAAGTCCTTCATAAATAGCTTTAACAGCTTCTGATCGTGCACTCAAGCATGTTTTAGACTCCCTCTTCAATGTGATTGGCACAATTCTTTTTTTTTCTTCCCAACGAGTTGTTGAACGAGAGACAAACAAATATATACTTTCAACTGTTCCACAATAACATGATAACAACTGGATCCTGTTTAGCTAGGGTTGCCAGATACGTGTACACCAAAAGGAGGGCATAATAAAACAATAAGGAGGATGACAAAGGAGGACATCTATCTATCTATCTATCTATCTATCTATCTATCTATCTATCTATCTATCTATCTATCTATCTATCTATCTATCTATCTATCTATCTATCTATCTATCTATCTATCTATCTATATAATTCTCTTTATGGTCGGACCATGCGAGGCAAGAAGCTGCAAGTATGTGCAACAGAGTATGACGAATGACCCTCGCTCGGGTTAACTAAACACAGTTAACGGTTGACAAGCGAAGGTAGTGGAGGGGTGACCAACAATGGCCCTTGCGTTTCACTTGCATTGTTCCTTCACAGAAAACGTGAGATTCGTAGTGTACTGGTTAACACGTCCGCCTCATGCGAGGAAGGTCCTGGGTTCAAGCCCCGGCGAATATATATATATATTTTAAATGTCTGTCTGTGCCCGTTCTTTTACCTCTTTATTGCATAGCATACGCCACAGACTGGCTCATCATAGACAGTGCAAAGAATGGTTTGTGGGGGGGGGGTGAGAGTACCGACACAAAAAGCAGCCCCAAGTAAATAAAAAAAATAGCGAGCAAAGGTGAAGACATGCATACTAATTTACTAAGGTTGTTGTTACCCGCCTCCCATTTATTACTACCATCCCTTAAACATAAACTTTGTTTGGCCGATCCTAGCGAGGGTTAGTCATATTTAGGGTTGCTAATTTCGTGTTTTAAACCGATTATCGATTATGTAACTCCGATTTTAAATCTATTATTGTTTTACAGCTGACTTCATAGAAGTTAAGGGTGAACCGAATTTCACCTGCAAATGTCTCGAAAATAAACAATGAGTTGGCAGTCCCCTCCCCCCCAAAACCGACGTTCACTCGCGTTGTTTTGATTTCTTCGTGCTGTTGTTTGTGTCCGTTCTTTCTCAACTTTCTTTGCACTCTCCATGAGCAAGTCTGCGGCGTATGCTACGCCGTGGGGCGTCTAGTTTTGAATATTTCATTTCAGTCGTCCCGGATTAAACTTAAAGTCAGTACAATTTAATTGTAATAGCTGCCACTTTTCATGCAAGAATCTCAAAAAACTGTTCATTTTCGTCGTGTAAAAATGATTTAAGATTGCTGTATTGGTCAAACAATTGCACATAATCTACAATACCCTTCTCGTTCAAATACAATATACACGCCAAAAGGTCATCAAGTTTAAATTCTAATTCTATGATATTATTTATGTACATCCAATTAAAGCATTGAAATTAATCAAAGGTTTTCAACCACTTTTCTAAGTAACTAATGCATGTTTCATAGACCTACTTAACATCTGCCAAACTCTTCTTCTTGACCACTTTCCTTGAGTCTTCTCAACATCTCCTTGACTTTCAGTGAAGTAAATGTGTCCTCCAATATATTTTTCAAAATTTACAAGGTTGTGTGAAGACGGCTCATAACCTCCAATACTGCTGTCTCTTCCATTTCCTTTTCAATGACTGCGATATTTTTAAACCTAAAACTAGATTTTTTCGTCCTAGTCTAGATTTGCAAGTTTAAAAAATAGCCATAATCTTTTTTTTATTTAAAGTAAACATACGATGTAATAGTTGTAAAAACGATACATACAAATTATAATATAAAATGTAAGAAAAGCCCGTCATTTTAAACGATTTTAGGTTTGCCTGCCGGACGGAGAACATTGAGCTAATAAGGACGAGGACATGTCCTCCTTCTGCCAGACGTCTGACAACCCTATGTTTAGCTGAGTTTAAGCTGTGGTTGTCACAGTCAGTGGCGTAGCAACGGATTGGCATCGGGGCAGTTGCCAAGGGCGCCGGCTCAAAAGGGCGCCACTAAATCACTAATTTTTAAATTTGTATTTAAATAAATACAGTTGGACCCCTCTAAGTCGAACTCAAAAGGACCCGATAAAAAAATTGACTTACTGAGTTCTTGAGTTAGGGAGAATGGCGAAATAGGCGCCGATTAATCAAGAACAATGTAGATATTGAGAGGTGGGGGGAACAGCCATACCGGCTAGTAGGCTTTTCAGGAAAGAGATGCGGTATCTAAGTTTCATATGAAAGCAAGCCAACTTGCTTTGACATGCCGACACAAGCCCGTGAGAGGAGACACCTTCCCTCCCCTCCCCCACTTTACTCCCTCAACAGTGGGATGGGGGGGAGTAAGATTTTTCTTTTTAAAAAGAGTCACAGCATGCAGCAAAGGGACGCAAATTAGTTACCACTTATCACTCCTTTTTCTTGTCTTTGTCATTTTTTGTACTTGCAAGGTCGCTTAATCCCTCGTGGAATGCACTAAGATAAGATTTTACGTCCATTTACGTGGCTTTATGGAACACGTGTTCTGAAATGTCACTCCAGAATAATAACCCAAACGCCTTGGAAAATTCGACTAAGAGAGGTTAAAAGCCAAAAATCTTAGAGCTAAGGAGATCTAAAATACATTAGTCTTATGGAGTTTGGCCGCGACCTAACAACTAATTGATATACGGAGGTTTTCCACTTAAGGAAGTTTGACTTAGCGAGGTCCAACTGTATTTCACTTTTATCCTTGATAAAAAAGTGAATAATTAATTATATTTAAATATATTTCATTTAAACCATTTTAATATTTTTATTATGTTTGTTGCCTTTGCGGAGCTTCTTATCATACAAATGTCAATATGATTTCACAGTCTTTCTTTTAAAAAGAAAAATCTTAGTATCCTCATCCCAATGTCGAGGGAGTAAAGTGGAGGAGAGGAGAGAAGGTGTCTGTATGTCAAAGCAAGTTGGCTCCTTTCATATGAAACATCACCGCCCCTCTTTCCTGTGATCCTGTCAAGCCTTCTAAGTCGCTATGCCTGTTTCTCTCCCCCCTCTCAATATCAACATTGTCCTTGATTAATCTGCGCCTATTACGCCAGTTTCTCTAACTAGAAAACTCCATAAGTGGAATGTTTTCCCCTTGAGTTGGACTTAGAAAAGTCCGACTGTATTAATAACAGGTCAATACGCCAGCTAACGGAAGTGCTGAGCTGTAGTCGGTGGAGTGTTATTTAAATTTACTTTTAATTGTGAGTTTCTATCGTTATGTATGAGATAATGAGTATGACACTTTGACACTAATGTTTTTATTTATAATACTTGTTAATTCAAGTTTTGCTGTATTCTTTATTAACGCAACTATATCCCGTTTTATCCACCAATTTATTTGGTATTATTTAGTAAATAACAAACTGCAAAATTAGTATTGTTCCTGTCTTATGCTTTTTTTATATTCACGTTGTATGGCTGTCACTGTCAGACTACGTAATAATTGTCATAAATCAGAAATAAAATAAGAGAAATTCAATTATTTTTTTCTAACAAATGAAAAAATCGCAAAGCTGAAACTTGTCAATTTATCAAGGGCGCCGGAAATAAATTTGCCAATGGCGCCAAAAACCTAGTTACGCCTCTGGTCAGAGTTGACGAACAATGCTCTGTGATTTCTCGCACATATTCGCTGTTGAAGGCCGGATATATCCCCAGTCATTACAACAGCATTGTTATGTTATTGTGACCGACAGTCGGCTAGAGCAGTAGTTCTCAACCTTTTGCGATTCAAGGACCACTTGGAAAAATTGTGTTTAGCCGCAGACCACTACCAAAATTTGTGCTACTGCCATGGTAAAAATGTAAATATAATTATACTTTGTATATAACTAGTTACTAGTATACATGTTAGTTAGTAAAAATATACTAAAATGCTACAGTTTGCGTGCTCCAAAAACAATATTCAATGATTCAATGGAAACAGATTGTAAAGGCTTTCTTTTGTAACGAACCAATTTGACTTGTATTTATAATATTTATTATATAATTTTTTAGTGTGAAAAGGTTTATACTCATAAACAAGTAGTTAGTATTAGTTAGACTGCTACGTTAGTTTTTTTTTAGTGCGAGTCTGAGTTTGCACATTTGAGCACAGCAAATCCAAACGAGGTGTAATGCTTGAAAGACTTAATCATATTTCATCTTCTACTTCAAGTTGAGAACGATATTTTATTTTGATTGTAACTAATGCAGAAAATCCACATTAAAAAAGATATGACGCTGCAAAGGTTAAAAGTAGTTTAAAAGCTTTCTGAGATAGTTCTGAGTACTCAAAAATTTCATCAAGCTCGCTTTCTGATGCACATATTCAAAGTAGTATAGCTCGTTAGTTCAATGAATTGATTTCATTTCGATGTTGGTAAATTTAATGAGTCAATGGTTGGCAAGAAAAGGACTGGAAACCAACGAAAAACTCAAAACGCTAAAATCAAGAAAGAATAAGTTAAATTGATCCTGTGGTGATCGAATGTTGTCAGAAATCAAATGTATCCACAGTTCTTTATCGTTAGCAGCATTTTTTGGTTTATCGGTAAATTCGTACAATTGATTAAACAAGTCTAAGGTACTGTCACGTGTGAATCACGAGCTGAATGACGGAGAGTTCACGTGAGTGAAAGCACGGGAAGAAGGTTCGAGAGTGTTATAATTCAAGATGGCTAGAATGTAGTGATGATGTTTCCGCGAAGTGTAACCTCAATTTGATATTCGAGTACATAGTGTCCATATTAAAGTTATTTTGTTGACAATAGTATTTCAAGGATTTATTGCACGAAAGTTTGTGATATGTGAGAACGCCTAAAATACAATATATATATATATATATATACATATAAAACCAACAAGTTACATTGGTACCGGTTAAACAGGTACCCTTAAATAATCTTGTTTTCCAAAGATCAAGCTTTTTTCGTAAAAGCAGACACTTTGCCATTGAGAGTAATTGAAGGTGTATGCTTTCCTTGCAGATATGAATTAAGTTTATTCAGCTCTTCAAAAAAGACATGTAAATCAGAACAATAACCATAAGCTATCTTTCAAATGATCAATGAGTTTTGACTTAATTCTACAAGATAACAAGAATCTCTCTCATGTAATACAAATTGTCTGTTAAACAATTTCCCCTCTAGATAAGGAGGCTTTTTGGCCTGTGCAACTAGTATAGCCAACAAAATTGATGCTCTTTAAGTGTTTTCATTGAACTTTGTTGCTTATCCTATGCAGAATTTGCTGGCATATTACACACTCTGAATTGGTTTGTTAATTTACTATGACGCATATAAATCCAAAACGCGAATATTCTTCATCATACTATCGTATGGCAATGCGTTTGTGTGTGTGTGCGTGTGTGTGTGCGTGCGCGCGTGTGTGTGCGCGTGCGTGTGTGCGCGTGCGTGCGTGTGTGCGCGTGCGTGCGTGTGTGTGTGTGTGCGTGCGCGCGCGCGCTCCGTAACTACATTTGATTCACAGACAGATTGTGAGGATGAGTCATTGTTTTCCTAACGTTCGTTTTTTTTTAAATTAGAAAGCTATCCATGTGTTCAATCAATATATTTAATGTATAACTTTAATAATTGTAATATTAATTTAAGGCTAATTTACTCAATGGTTTCAAAAAATTATTTCTTATTGTCAATATATCTATAGACTTTTAGAATCTAGCGCGACATCGTGTGATTTTCGGCTTAGCTAAAAGTAAACATACATCAAACCATATCACTTTTGGTGCTGTGCTGTCGCCATCGAGTAATAAAAAATAATTGATGTATTCAAAAATTGACACATATATACCTTTATGTGTTTTTAATTTTATAAAATTTAAAATTGCATCCCTTCCTCTCGGACCACCAAGGACATCTCCACGGACCACAGGTTGAGAACCACTGGACTAGAGGTATGTTATCATATTCCAGTTTCTCTACGATAACCCTTTCACGGCTTGCTGCATCTTTGGAATGTATCTGAACCAAACCTAAAAATGATTCTTTAATGGTTACTTAATGCTCAATGGGGGCGCCAAAATCATGCTTGCCAACTGGTTTGTAAAGAAGATATTTGTGGAGCTCCAAAATTCAAACTTGCAAACATATGTCCCCCCCCCTGCACCCCCTAGCTACGCCACTGGGCGTCACTAGGGCATGCTGGTGACGCGGACCGCACCGGGTGCTACCATTACTAGAGGTGACACCAAAGTGTTCCCGTTATTTGGCACATACAGACTCGGAGGAGGTCTATGGACTATGGGGTAAGTCATGAGGGGGAGATACCTTATCTTATCTGTTACAGAAGTTCCTTCTATACAGAAAATTATTGCGTCCTACGTTTAACACCCTGAGCAACCGCACTGGGCGACACCAACCCTAGTCCTAGTGACCTGTCTGTGAAAAACTAGACATAACCCATGGAAAAGCGTAGGATGCAATAATTTTCTGTATGGAAGTTTTGGAAGGAGTGAATGTAATTTTAATAAGTAAGATAACTTTGATAAAATAGAATTGGCACTGACAAGCTATCTATTATTACCATCATGTTGGCAGCGATACATGGCCATGGTTCATTGGGTTTGAGTCATGAGACATTTAATTGCGAAGTTTAATAGATGAACTATCAAAAGGCTTGGACAAAAATGATCAAATAGATACAATATTACTAGACTTCTCAAAAGCATTTGACAAAGTTCACCACCTTAGTTTACTTAAAAAACTTAACTACTTTGGAATCTCAGGTTCCTTACATCACTGGATCCAAGACTTCCTTTTGGGCAGGGAGCAAACTGTAATAATTAATGGATCTAAATCTGCACCAATAAAGGTTAACTCAGGAGTTCCACAAGGAACTGTGCTAGGTCCCTTACTCTTTTTAATTTATATAAATGATTTACCCAACAACATCTCAACAGGTACAAAAGTTAGGTTATTTGCTGATGATTGTATAATCTATAGAACAATTAAATCAGAACAAGATAGCAAAATTTTACAAAAAGACTTAGATGAATTGATAAAATGGGAAACTAACTGGAGTATGTCTTTCCACCCAGAAAAGTGTCAACTGTTAAGAGTAACAAAGAAAAAGAAACAAATAAATTCAAAATATTACATTCATGGAAAAGAACTGACCCAAACTAAAGATGCAAAATACTTAGGAGTCTTAATAAATGAGAAACTATCATGGAATCCCCATGTCAATGAAGTTATTAAAAAATCAAACAAAACCTTAGGCTTTATAAAAAGAAACTTTAACAAATGTAATAGAGATATAAAACTAAAATGCTACCTCACTTTGGTGAGACCTGTACTAGAATATGCATCTTCTTTATGGGACCCATCCACCAAAGAAAACATTGATAAACTAGAACAAATTCAAAAAAGAGCTGCCAGATTCATTACTGGAGAATATTCGAAACTGACAAGAATAACACCATTAGTTAAATCATTAAACCTTGAAACACTAGAGGATAGAAGAACCAAAAGCAAAGTAGTAATCATACATTAAGTAATTAATTCTAATTTAGAAATACAACACACAGATAACTTAATACAACCCTCAGATAGACATAAGGATAAAAACACCTTTCTTATTCCGTATGCAAGAACAAACACATACAAGTTTTCCTTCTTCCCGTCCGGAATTCGGGCGTGGAATGGGTTGCCTGAAGAATCCAGGAAAACCAACACTTTATCAGCATTTAAATCTCTAATAAAAATGCAGGACTAAACACAAACCATAGATAAGCGTAGGACGCAATAATCTTCTGTATAGAAGGAGCGTCTGTAAACAGATAAGATAAGATAAGATATTGTTTCATATGGAGATGACGTATTTCAAATCTGTGCATTCCACTGCAAATACTTCTAACAATTGCTGTGTCAATTTCAAGCTGTGAGCGGTCCTTCATCAAACTGAAGTTTATTTTGTCTTATTTACATGCTTCAATGGGACAAGATCGTCTTAGTGATCTTGCACTCCTTAGCATCGAAAGAGAAACACTTCAGAATATTAATTTTTGACAACGTGAATGACGAGTTTGCGACTGTCTAATCAAATCAAGGAGGATCAATTTGTTGTAGACTGTAGACTATGTCTATTCCAGTCATGTATAATTAGTAGTCTATTTTTTTTCTTCAACTTCAAATACATTGTTTACAATCGCATAGAGAATCATTAGTCTGTATTCTACTTCATTAAAATACCAGATGCTTCGAAAATGAATCGAAAATTTTCAAAAAAAAATTCTTGGGGGCTCAGTGAGCTCCCAGAATTTGTCGGTCCCAGAAGGGGCGTAGAATTTGTGTCATGTCCCCGGGCGCAGATGAACCTAGCTACGACACTGGTGACGCCTCTGGTTTTGGATTCTTATTAGAGTTTTAAATGTTAGTAGCCCACGGCCGACACTACCTACAGTAGTGTTAAGACTTTGTCTAAGTGTGCTTGTTTTACTTTATCTGGTTTGATCAGACAAACTGATGGAAATGATTTTAAAAGCTATTTATTATTTATTTAATTGTTGCTGTTTTGTCGTTACCTTAATTTAATTAAAATAGTGTGATGATGATATTTGATATTAAAAATTAAACAATTTGAATATTAATATCATTTGTGAAGGGCGGCCTGAAGGGCCGGCATAGGCCTAATTTAAAGGGCAAGGGAATTGGCGGCCCTAGCCCTAGGCTATGCGAATTTGGTGGCCCTAAATGTAATAGAAAAATAAATTTGGAAAGATTCTTTTGCGAGGCCCCCACTAATGATGAGAGCAGTCGTTTGCCTATGCCTCAAGCCGTCCTGATTTGTGTAGAGTATACATTGAATGTACCTGCAACGGAAAGGTGTATCCCTGGTAAAAACAAACGGCGTTAGGTGTCCCCCACATAACCAATTATATTTTTCTAGGTCAAAGAGCATATTTTTCCATTGGTTAGCTAAAAATACTTTTTCTCAAGGTGATTTGTTTAAAAAAGATGGCTGTGTGCCCAGTAGAACCGGTTTTACAGGTAACGACTATTCCATTTCATATGATATTGAATTCTTTTTAAATAGCCTTATAGTAACAAAATTTTCAGTTCAGCTAGTAAGAATAAATTCCAAACCCAACCTTAGGTGTGGTAGCCTAAGCCGGCCATTTGGATTCACTGCGTTGCAGGTGTACCAGCAACATCTAAATTAGTCGTCTGCTAGTGCTAGTCTAGAGAAACTTATAATTGCAATATAATTTTATCAGTCTTTAGTTTATGATAGCGTGTGATTATTGCGGAAATACTTATTTTCACATTATAAGTGCATGAAGATTTAACACTGGTGAGTTAAATTTTCTTAAATGAATGAGTTTACTTTACGAACTTGCTCATTTAGTATTTAGTTAATAAAATTAAAATTAAATGTAAATGAAAATGATTTAAATTAACTGACTGATGACTGTTTCATGTTTCACTTTTTGAAATTCAAACTTTTTGCATTTCATTTCATTACATTCATAATTAATTATTATTTTCAATTATTTCATTTATCTAAAAAATAAATTAAGATATATTTAAAAATTATAATAAATTAGTAATATTAAAATTAGGCTTATTTAAGTTATTAGGCTTATTAGGCAATAAATGAACCAGGCACCAGGCTTAGCTCCCAATTTCTATACTATACTACTATATTATATTATATTTATTTTATTTAATTGACTAATTTTGTATTGATTTTGCATTGTCATTTCATTACGATTAATTAAAAACTTTAGGCTATAGTTGATGTGTTTTGTAATTTGTCACATTAACTAAACAGAGATAATTTATAAATATAATGACTAGTCTAGGGCAGGGGTGTACCGGATTTCGGCTCCGGAAAATCCGGAATCCAGACATTTTTACAAATCCGGCAGAATTTCACTTCATAAATCCGGCTGGGCGTAGAGCCATATATATGATGCCTCCGGCAAATCCAGAATCCTGTCATTTTACAAATCCATCTCTGACTCAGGCCGGAGTTCACTTCATAAATTCGGCTCTAGCAGGATTTCGAAAATTTGAATACAGTACATCCCTAATAATGACCAACGCCTATGCCTATACTTATAGACCAGTGATGGCGAACCTATGGTGTAAGTCAAACTCCCATTTTCGGGTTTCATTCGAGTATTGGCACTTTGAAATTAATAAGTAGGTTTTAATTTGAATTTTGGGCTTGAGGCCCCAGAAAGGTTCGCCACCACTGTTAAAGACAATGCTAAGTCATACCTAAATTATAGTTAAGAGAATAGTTCTACATGTTGTATATTAAAAATCATTAAATTTTGATATCATTTCTAAAATCTAAGTTCTTATAATATGAGTTTATAGCTCAGTTATTAGTATTAACATAAAAGGCAATAGCAATGGGAAGCAATTTTTTTTTAAATTTAAAGACAATGAACCCATATTCAACGCATGCCATGCCCATGCTATACTAAACTATGACTTAAAATTAAAAAAGCTAAAGCTCAAGCTTTCCATCTGAGTCTTTCTTAATTAGACAAAAATATACATGTTTTTTATTACAAACTAGAGGAATTTATTTTATTTACAACTTAAAAATAAAATAATTCTAATCCTTGGTTTCTTCACTTAAGTGCAAATATTGATGTATTAGATATGAAGTCTATCAGAAGTAAAAATGTGTGGTCATAGGCAATGTTCCCTTTAAGCTGCGCGGGTGCGCGGCCGCGCAGATATTTAACAGACGCTGCGCAGCAGTTTTGAATTACAGCGCAGTAAATTTACTAAAATATTGCACAAAAAATGGATGCTGAGCAACTTTGCACACGGACCAATTAACCTTAGAGGGAACATTGGTCATAGGAGGTGAAAACTCATATGAATTCCAGATTTTAACATTCTATTTATCTCATATAAGTAGAAGCAATATTTTGGTAATTATGCCTACTCACTTCTTCTACCAGTGATTGGCCTACTTCGCTTCTCCTGTTTCAATTTTTATGTCTTGTTCTTTTTTAAATGTAAAAAGTTAAATATGGAATGTTAAGAACTGTTTCTTTAATTTATCTGGTAAGAATTTGTGTTTCTTATTTTAGTACTAAGTAATTAATTGTCATATGGAAATGTATTTTATTAATGAATTTATATGTATACAATTTTTACTTAAATCAATATTAAATACAAATGCTTATCGCTTACAAGTTAAATAAAGAAGAAAGAAAAAACTGTTTATAAAGTTTGATAAAATAGTGTACAATTCTCGTATAATCTAAATAATTTATTTGAAAAATGATTTTACTGGTTTTTTGGTTATTAATTTATGTTATAACTATTTATACTTGCTGGCCTCACCACAGCCAAAAATAACATGTGCTTAGCTGCTTAGTGACAATCAAAGCAATGTGATTGCTTTAATCTGGCTTGATTTTTCAAAAATCATTCAGAAATGGGACATTTTCTTTTGCTTTGATTTTTGATAATTGCACATCAATAGGTTTATGGTAAGGCTGCTTGAATATAATGAGAATTTTTAAAAAGACTGAAATGAGTTCTTTGTGTTAGGCCTACATTAAAGTCACTACTTGTAATTCAATATGACCAGGAAACAGTCAAATCATTTAAGTGAAACAAAGCAACTAATTCTCATTTATTTTATTCTCACCAGTTATATATTACTTACATTTATCAAAATGTTATTGTAAGAAATATTAGCCCAGTTTTAGTTTTCATGCTGCAAATCAAAAGGCAAAGGAAAAGTATGAGTGATGTGTTGTTGAATTTTTTAAGCATTTGTCATTATCATTATGAAAAGATTGTACACATTATTAGCTTACCTCTCCATTGAATGAATTTGCTCATGATTTATGCATGCTGAGTAATGGTTACTCAGATGCAAATAGATACGTTTGTTGTTTGTGCCCCCAGATCAACTCATAAAAATGTTTATTGATCTTTAATAACTTTCGAAATTTGAATTAATTTACTATCTCCAACTACCTTATTGTTGTGGAATGATAGCAAGGTCCACTTGAGCCTCGCTTTCACCCTATAAACTCAACACATTTCCCATGTTTTACCCCAAGCCTCCATCCCACCGTTGGTTTTAGCCCCATAGTCTCTGCCATAGTTGTATTTGTGTTTTAATAAATGGTTTAGCAATAATTGTAGAAACAATTAATGATTTATGTCTGCGTCAAACCGAACAGCAAAAAACATTACCAGATTTTGCATGAACTGGTTTTATAGGCGAACCCCTTTTAAGATCTTTTGCGTCATAGAAGCTACTCCTCTGAGGTCACTTTGTCAGAAATAATGACGTAAGGATTGTTAGGTCTACTAGTGACTTGACGTCTTGAGTGTCATGAGAACACGAGTTTGAAGAATGTCTTGTTGGTGAATAGAGTTCAGAAAGAGATTCCTGCACATGCCACTCCCCCACATATACACACTGCCTATTGAATAAGTTTGCGTCTTATCAGGCGTGACTGTCTCCAATCTACCCAGTTCTACCACTTTGTATACTTCAACAGGGATACGTGGGTGGGAATCATCTAAAAATATCTGCATTTAGCTCTTTATATAATATATATGTTTGGAATTATTTTTAGAACTATTATCACACACTTGTAAATACTACTTTATAATTTGAAGTTACTGATATTTTCGAAAGAAATGCAACCACAAAGATTTTAACACTTCATTCAAGTACAACATACTCGTAATTTAAATCCCTCACCCAAATATATATATATATATATATATATATATATATATATATAATATATATATATATATATATATATATATATATATATATATATATATATATATATATATATATATATATATACATATATACATATATATATATATATATATACATATATATATATATACATGTATATATATATTTATATTTTTAAAAATTATTTTTTGTGTGTGTGTTACATAACCTGTTGTCGTAGGGGGTTCTAATGTTTCCATTAGAACTTTCTCGGGGCTTTGCGGACCTTGGCAGCGCCCATCTCCTCCCCAGGTCACCGGAGGGCTTTTCAAACGATAGTCATTCATCAACATTTTATTGTTGCTTTAATGTGGGCTAGATCAGTGCTTCTCAAACTTTTTAGTATTGTGGACCGGCAAGAATATTTTCCATTACATCAAGACCGGTGAACTATTTTCACTGTAATGACGTAGTAGCGAAATGTCCTTTCTTGGTAACTTCTGCGGACCGGCATCGGATGGCCCACGGACCGGCACCGGTCCGCGGACCACCACTTTGAAAAGCACTGGGCTAGATCACACGCCCCTCAGCTTGTGAGGCAAGCGCACTATTGATTTCGCTATCCAGCCGCCATATATATAAATATATATACACGTATATTATATAATATATATATATAATATATAAATTAAAATACGTACGATATCATTTTCTTAATGCTTTTAGAAATTATAAACTCTATTGCAGTTTTATTGGCGTTGTTAAAGGTGCGGGGGAGGGGGCACTCCAAAGGGATATTTTTTCTAATTTTAATTGACGAGTGTTTGTGAAAGTACTGAAAGGCGTGGCAAAAGCGAGGCCCGCCCTGACGTTTCCACAGCTTGTGTGTAGTGTAAACATAAGTAGTAAAACTTAAAACACATATGTTGAGATTTAAAATAATAAAAATGGTTTTAAAAAAATGTTTTTTTAAAGCAAGACTGCGCAAATTAAATGCAATTTTGGAATATTGTATTGTCACTGGCGATACAGGTGTCTGCCAAATTTCAGCTCAATCGAGCAATGCGAAGTGCGTCAAAATGACGTTGCAAGATTTGACGCTAAAATACATGCAGAGGCGTCACTATGGTTGGTGTCACCCGGGGCGGTAGCACATGGTGTCACCCCTTCACGACTTAGGGGCAGTCCATAAATGACGTCACGCGATGTTGGCCCATTTTTACCCCCCCCCTGCGTCATACTTCGTCACAAAAACTTAGACCCCTCCTCCAATATGACGTCACAAAGCTTTTAAACCCCCCCCCACTATTTTGTAATTGAAAATTAGCATTTTGCTAATTATGTTTGTCATTTAAATATGTATTTAGTGTAAGTCTGCACTCTAACATCGTAACACACGTGAAGCCACTGAAAACGTCATTAAATAAATTGTAAATAATCAAATATTTCAGTGGAACTTTTATTTAAAGTTGCGCGTTTTTTATGTGACGTCACATTTTTTAAACATCCCCCTTCCGCTCGTCACACATTGTTACGTGACGCAATTTATGCACGGCCCCTAACCAATAGAACTCCTCCAAGTCTTCCAGTGCCAAATAAAGGGAACATACAGAATTTTATATTTTTGTGTTACCCGGTGTGGTCAGCACCCCTCATCTATGTTTGCACGCCTTTAATAAATATAAAGAAAACAAAATATTAACTCAAAGACATTTAGTTCACAATTTTCCTCTAACTACGAAAACCTATCTTTTGAGTTATTTATTTATTTATCTATTTATTTTTGAGGGGGGGGGGAGATCGTATTTCCCACGTACATCCGTACATGCATACACACACAAACACACACGCACAAGCAGACACACAGAGAGACATACACAGAAACAGACACACACACACAGAATGGAAAGTTAAATAAGAGCGTGTAAAAAGCGAAAGATTAAACCTTGTTAAAAACTGTTGTTTTATATTCAGTATCTACTTTCTTTTGTAGAGTGTCTTCATAAGAACCCGAAGTTACAATATTTTAGTGATGTTCTATACTAATTAGCATCACAGAGACTCGAACCCATATTTGAAAGTTATAGAAAAAATGTTCATTGATTATTTAATGGTGATTTAATGAATATTCAGGAACCTGAAGATCTCACTTCCTAGTTAGACGTCATTCTCTGCCTTATTCACTAAAATTTTGTGAACGTTTCCGAATCAGGCCCACTTGCAAATATGTTAAATTTAGCATCTGAGTATTCTGAATGTGAGAATTTGAAAATATCAAAAGCTGAGGCAAACGCGTCTGGACAGGTTCGACCTTGGCGCCATAAGCAGTCCCACAGTGGGTGCCACGACCTAAATGAGTTTATTTAAAGCTATGCGAAGATCCGAGCTAGACCTTAGCCTTAATTCAGTTAATCAAGATAGTTAGAAATTTATACTGAACAATAACATACAATAAATAATTGCTAAATGCAATGGTAAATTCAAGGGGTGGGGACGGTTGGAATGAAATTCCGAGTCATTTTTATCCATTCCGAGAAATATAAACATCATCTGGATATTTGGGGAAAACGTAAGCATGAAACAACTCTAGAGTGAGTTAGAGTTTCTAAAAATTAGAAATGTAATAATCGACTTAAATCCTAGTATTTATCTTATCTATTACAGACGCCACTTCTATAAGAAGATTATTGCGTCATATTCCTATTTCTAGTAATACTTACATGTCCTTACAATAGATGGAAGCTGCACGATTTGGAAAACATATTTCTGGTTAATGGAATGCGACTAAAAATATCTTCAAATACATTGTGCTCATGGTCGAATAAAACGAATCCTCTCCATGTACTATATGTAACCAATTACTAAACTGAAAGTAAAATTACAGCATAAAACTTTAAATTAGAGTATTAATCTGGGGAAAATATTCTTTAAATTTTCTCTTGTCATGTTCTACAAAGTGCTTACTGAACGCTGAAGTTGCAACTTTTGTCAACCCTGCTGATATGACAGTTGCCGCCTGTTTCATATAATGAATTTAGAGTTTGTCTTTAAAATGCCCAGCCAAGCATTTTGTATTTCTGAATGTACAGTTTTTCTGAGAAAGAAATGTACACAGCACTTAAGGAAACCAGCAAGACGGGTTTACGGAATAGTCGCTATTCATCTTTTTTATACAATAATTTCTGGGGGAATATATATTGAATACACAGACTGTGTATCTATATGTGTCTACTGTCCTGTGTTTCCTTAAAACTATCGGCGACATGCTTGATTTTGGAGGGCTTTCTACCGGTTGTTGGCTTCTTGCACTTTCATTGAAATTCACTTATCTTATAATTGACTCATCCCTTGCGCCAACATCAGAGTTATTCAAAGTCGTTTGGATTATAAATATACTTTTAAATGTAAGGGCTCTAATGTATTTCACAACTAGACTAGGATCGCCTAAATCTGCTCTATCCTGATCATTTTTAGTAAGGTAATTTTATCTATATTTTAAATAAGGGTTGTATTTTCTGGCTTTGACTTGGGCACCACTTACCCCTCTCATGACCCTGTATTCAGCAGCAGCACTAAAGGGTCAAGGCGATAACTTTTATGTGTGCCATTAGTTTTCAAATTATCGTTGTCTGGATAGTGCTTATTTCTATCGTTGCAGTTAGCGTTATTTCTATGACTTTGTATTGAATGGGGGAGGGGGTAGCATATTCTTCAAAAGTGTATAGGCCTATTTATGTAACTGGTGACAAGTTATACAGTTTTCCTCTCAATAAATATAATTTTGTGAGCCCCTGAAGTGTCTGCAACATCGTCTAAGGATTGTACAAGACATTGCTTATTATTTTAATGCTCTCCCAGAAATTTCATTTCATTTGCTCAGCATCATAATTTTGACCCCTTAAATATATGAGGCACCCGCACTCGCTGGCTATTTTTGCACTAATCTTCTATAGGAAATATATCTCGGATCTCGTTTTCTTTTTAAATCCCTTATATTAACTTCGCGGCCGTCTCTCTCATCATCTCATGGGCTCGGCGGGCGGAAAAACAAAAGTCGAAAATGACCCACTTCCCGTGATCCGATCGAACTGAAATTTGGCACACGGACCCGTCTAACCTAACAATGCATCGTATCAAAATTTCAGATCGATCGAACGTACCGTAATTAAATTAATGCATTTTTAGTTTATCCTTATATGAGGTATGTAATTTAAATTCACTGTTTATTGTTTTTTTCCCACGTGAAATTTTGAGCTGACGCCTTGAGGCGACCCAACGAAGCGACGGGCGCTTTTGTTTACATTTTACGTGTCACTCTGAGCTCGGTCAAGCGAATCGGTGACCAGACTTTTCCCCTCTCCCCCACCCACCCACCCCTCCCCCCACCCCTCCCCCACTAGGGTTATGATGCAAAGTTGAGTTAAGACAGATTCAGTCTGTAAATGTTTGAAAATAATCAATACTGTTAGTTATGTCTCATATATAAGGGATTTATAGTCAAAAACTTTGTTTTTACGGGTTTGTTTTATTAAATCCCTTATATTAACTTCGCGGCCGTCTCATCATCTCATGGGCTGGGCGGGCGGAAAAAGAAAAGTCAAAAATGACCCACTTCCCGTGATTCGATCGAGCTGAAATTTGGCACACTGACCCGTCTGACCTAACAATGCATCGTATCAAAATTTCAGATCGATCGAACGTACCGTAATTAAATTAATGCATTTTTAGTTTATCCTTATATGAGGTATGTAATTTAAATTCACGGTTTGTTATTGTTTTTAAATCCCTTATATTAACTTCGCGGCCGTCTCATCATCTCTGTCTTGGGCTGGGCGGGCGGAAAAAGAAAAGTCGAAAATGACCCACTTCCCGTGATTTGATCGAGCTGAAATTTGGCACACTGACCCGTCTGACCTAACAATGCATCGTATCAAAATTTCAGATCGATCGAACGTACCGTAATTAAATTAATGCATTTTTAGTTTATCTATATAAACTATATGTAGAGGTCACTATCGTTTACATTTTACGGGTCACTTGACTTCAGGCCAGCCACCGGTGTGAACACGTCTCGTGCTTAAACCAGGTAAAGCGGCGTGCTTTTGTTTACATTTGGCGTTTCACGGTGAACTTTCCCCAGTGATCGGTGACAAGACCTTTCCCCTCTCCCACCCCCACCCCACCCTTTTTGGGTTAAAAGCAAAGGGGAGTAAAGACAGATTCAGTCTGTAGATATTTGTAAATACTTTAAGTTCTGTCTCATATATAAGGGATTTATAGTCAAAAACTTTGTTTTTACGGGTTTGTTTTATTTAAATCCCTTATATTAACTTCGCGGCCGTCTCATCATCTCATGGGCTGGGCGGGCGGAAAAAGAAAAGTAAAAAATGACCCACTTCCCGTGATTCGATCGAGCTGAAATTTGGCACACTGACCCGTCTGACCTAACAATGCATCGTATCAAAATTTCAGATCGATCGAACGTACCGTAATTAAATTAATGCATTTTTAGTTTATCCTTATATGAGGTATGTACTTTAAATTCACGGTTTGTTATTGTTTTTTTGCCACGTGAAAGTTTGAGCTGACGCATTGAGGCGACCCAACGAAGCGACGGGGTGCTTTTGTTTACATTTTACGTGTCACGCTGAGCTCGGTCAAGCGAATCGGTGACCAGACTTTTCCCCTCTCCCCCTCCCACCCACCCCTCCCCCCCACCCCTCCCCCCCTAGGGTTATGAAGCAAACTTGAGTTAAGACAGATTCAGTCTGTAAATGTTTGAAAATAATCAATACTGTTAGTTATGTCTCATATATAAGGGATTTATAGTCAAAAACTTTGTTTTTACGGGTTTGTTTTATTAAATCCCTTATATTAACTTCACCGCCGTCTCATTCGTCGTTCGTCTCGTCCCGCGACGCCCGTCCGCCCGCGGAAAAAACAAAAAAGTCGAAAATGACCCACTTCCAGTGAAGCCTATCGAGTTGAAATTTGGCACACGGACCCGTCTCACCTAACAATGCATCGTATCAAAATTTCAGATCGATCGAACGTACCGTAATTAAATTAATGCATTTTTAGTTTATCTATATAAATCACTATTTATAAAAACAAAAGTCGAAAATGACCCACTTCCAGTGCAGCCATCGAGCTGAAATTTGGCACACGGACCCGTCTCACCTAAAAATGCATCGTATCAAAATTTCAGATCGATCGAACGTACCGTAATTAAATTAATGCATTTTTTTGTTCATCTATACTATATAAATCACTATTTAAAATGTTTAGTCGTCGTCGGCTAGAGTTTTGACCTAGTTTTAAAGCCAAGGGAGATAATTTCGGTTTCAGTCTGTAAATGTTTGTCACTTTTGAACATAATCAATACTTTTAGTTATGTCTCATATATAAGGGATTTATAGTCAAAAACTTTGTTTTTACGGGGTTGTTTAATTATCACTGCACTGTATATTTGTATTAAATGCGCTAGAGTGAATATAGTATTTAACTTCTTTTGAAATACAACTTTCGTTTGGCCAAAATCCTAATAACGTCTTTGCTGTTTCTTTTCTTTGATCACAGGTATTGTCAGAGGTTGGCAAAGTCGGGCCAACATGGGGCAGACCGGGGTTCGACCCCACATGTTTAAACTTATTCTCATTGGTCTTCTACTGGCTTGCATTAACTCAGCATCTTCACAAAATGGTAAGACGATTAATAAAAATAAAGAAAGAAAACACGCATGAAAATCACCAATTTAATTCTTCACCACCATCCTATGGCCAATAATATCTTTAAAGATGATAATTTAAAAAACAACAACATATATTTAAATGCATTGTTTTGCAAATCAAAGGGAAACGAATATAATAGCAGGACTGTTTTCGTTTATATTAGATTCTCTCCCCTAGTCGCTCATTTAAGCAATTCAAAGATATTAATTATATCATTAGCCTCATGGTTGTGTCATTGGCTATTTTTATTATATATTTCATAAGCTTAGTCTATAAATTGTACTCTTCTTTAACTTAATTTCATGGTCATGTAAAGTAGAATTCAAAGCATTTTTATATATACTACAAAGTAATCATGATTATAGAATAGTTAAAATCAGACAGAATAGGTAAAATCTTATTGCCCTTAAATTTAAGTTTGACACTGATACTATTGAAGAGCGTCTAAGGATGAAAACAGGCTGCATCATTTGGGATCACTTTAACAGATTTGTTTGAAGTGTTAAACTGAATTTTTTAACTCATTAAACTTAGTGTAGTAAAGTATACTTTTATAAATAATAATAAAATCCTATAAAACCCTTTAACAAAGTCTATATCAGATGGTAATATTAATTTGTATAGCCTTTTTATGTCTTATTAAGTTTTAATAAATATTTCAACTACATCACATTTGACTTATATGCTTCATCTTCTATAGATATAAGGGGCCGTCCATAAAGTACGTCACGCTATTTTGGACCATTTTAACCCCTCCCCCAAGTCACAAACTGTCAAAAATCACGCCGCCCCCCCCTCCCCCCTTTAAGTATGTCACAATTTTGAACAAAAAACTTTTTTTTATATTAAAATAATTAAAATTTAATACGAAACACTGACGTCACACATGACCTGATCCCCATCCCCCCTGTCACAAACTGTCACACTTTCTTACACCCCCTCCTGGAGCGTGACATACTTTTTGGACGGCCCCTAATGTTTAATAATTTTTTTGGGGGGTGGAGGGCTTTGTGTGTATGTGTGTGTGTGGGGGGGGGGTGTTGCCTTTTAAGAATCTTTTTGATGAGGTTTACCATATACATTAAGAAGAAAGCTCTCACTCATTTTTCATTTAGATTAATTGAATTTTATGATTAAACATATTTTTGTCTGCATTCCTTATGCCTCCCAGTTACAGGTGAGATAATAAAATTTGTATCACTATGAGTTAGGACATACTTTTTCCTGTCTATAGATATTTAATGACATATTAAAAAGTAGCCATAAGAATTCACTGAAATAATTTTTTTTTAATTATGCAAAAACATTAATTAAGCTTGAAACCTGAAGATAAACCTTTTGCTTGAATTCAGTAAAAACGAATATATTCTAAATGGATTTTCCAGTCATATTTTAGTAATAATGCAGTTCTAAAAGAAGTCTTTGCTCCTAATTTGAAACAAATCATCTCATTGACTAGTTATTAAATGGTTTGTAATATCTGCTCTACTTAAATTTCTTACAAAAAGGTTTTTATATTCTTGCTGGACTTTTTAAAGTTATAGCTAAACTATGTTTATTTAATCTATTAATTTAACATTTAACAGAGCCTGCAGAGAAACAGACATTTAAATAATTATAAATCAATTATTTATTAAAAAATATTTCTCCTCAGCATGTACCAGCAGCAACACAGTTGTGATCACTTTTCCTGAGCTTGATCCTCCAGAAAATATAAGCTCAACTGGTAATCTCCATTTTCATTCAATATTATTTCAAAGGAAAAAAATATAATTGTTTTAAAAATTAAAATATATGATTAAATTTGACATGTGCTCTACTAAGACCACAAATGATCATTGCCAAAATATTTTTAGTTCAAAAATATATTTTTAATCTATTTTCTAAATTTTATGACTAAAAATTTAATACAAGATATGCAAATGGTTTGTGTGATTAAAACAATGAGTATCAAGCTTTATTAATAGACAAATACTTATATGAAATTTCAGCTAATGCCTTTATCTTTACAAGTAAATAAGCTAAAGAATTTACTTGAAATTTACATTAATATTACCTACAATACCAAGGAAAATTAATTAAGTAGAGAAAAGAAAAGGAAAAGGGTTGGCAAAGTTAACAAAAACACAGCATTCTCCATTACTAAAGCTTTACATTTGTTGTTTTAAACTCACTTATTGTTTGCGTATCTCGTATTTAAATTGAAGGCTTTAAAACACTCCATTTCTGTTGAATTGACTAAAAAATATGCATGACTCTTAATTATACAGATCCTCAGTACACCAAACCTGTGTTGATGAATGGAACGACAAATGGCAATGCACCATTTTTTGTTAATATCAGTAAAGATCCTCAAGATTTGCAGTATTTGTATCCATTTGACACTTACTTCACAACACGTTATAATCCAATAAAAAAAAGTTATGACTTATCAATGACTAAAGGAATTAATCGTGATGTAAGTTAGAAAAGTATTATAATATTTAATTTTTATTAATTCTTAATATATTACATTATTCTAATACATACTTTTAACAGTTTTTTCAATTATAATTTTTTTAAACTTAAATTCAAAACAATTTTTATGTAAAATAAAAAATCTGAAATGGAATGTAAAAAACATTTTTTTATGTAGATTGCTATTGGATTAAAATTAAGAGTGAATAAAACAATGTGGCTAGTTTGATAAATCAGATCCCTAGCGCTATCATTTATAGAAATAACAATACAAGTATTAGATCTACTCAAATGTTTTTGATTAATATATTTCTTGCAGGGTAGCAACTTTGGTACTGACGATGATGTAAATATCCTACAATACCAAATGCAATGCTTTCCGACAGACATGACAGTAAAGATATTTAAATTTGATTTATTAACTTATTTTATGATTTAAAATGTCATCCATGTAAGTCTTTAAAATTGTAAAAAAACATCCAAGGAAGGAAAAAAATTAACATTATTTCTGAATAAATTTCTTCCATCTATTGATACATATGTTTTAAAGCTTAATTTTCTTACATTCTTTAGGTTATCTTAAATTTTAGTTTGATTTAGTCATGAAGGTTTACCCCTTGTCCAATCATTTTAGCAATCCAAATAATTTTTGCTGATCCTTATGAAATTGCAGAAAATCTGCTTTTCCTTGGCTGGGCATATTTTCTATCTGGAGCATTACTTAAATTTCTTAAAAGTTTACTCCAAAAGTGAGTCTGCCTCACTAGTTACTGGGATCTAAAGCAAGGACCCTATTTATAAAAATTTAGTATGAGGGACTTTGTTAAGACTACACAGGTTGAGATGGTTTCGTTTTCACACAGTCTATAGCTCTCTGATATAAAGACCATGCTAGGCCTAAAACACTACCAGCATATCAAGCTTAGGGCATCGTTACTTTGTTCACTATATCTTTTTGGAACCTGGAAGGATCCATTGATTCTTATGACTGAAAAAAAAATCTTTTAATTGCTTAGATAACAAGAATTACAACTTTTGAAACTTACTGCAAAGTGCTTTCCAGCTGTTTCTTTTTTGTCCCAAAACTCACTTTACTATAAAACAATTGAATGGACAAATAAAAATTAAATTTCTGAAAACAGAAAATTATTTTAGATACAAGATATACAAGAGACACTAGTAGCAGTTGATATATACATTTTCTAGGCCACTCGCCCTAAATAAAAATTAAATGAATAATTATTAGTGCCAATAATTGGCTAACTCATCTATTGACAAGTGCATGATGGGCCCAGGTTGGGTAATTTCATTGCAATATATCCGGAGCTCTAATTGAATGGATTTTTAAATTTATTTCTAACCTGCTATATTTAAATATATGAAAATATGACTTACACAACATAACACTGAATTTCTTTCTTCCACCATTTAGTCTTCTGTATTCATAGTCCTAAAGATTCAGATTTTGGATGTCAATGACAATACACCACAATTTGTGAATGCTCCATACACAGTAAATGTCAGTGAGGTAAGTATTTCAGCATACTTTTAGGTATTTATAACCATATTAACTAATTGCTTTGTATATGTTTAAAACACTTAAATGTAGCTAAAATGTATTTATTTATTTTTAATTACATTATGCATTGGCAAGATTTATAAATATTTTTTTAATGCTTAAATGAATGTGGCCAGTGATCTTTTCCTAATTTTACTTTTTTATCATTTAAAAAATAATTCTTATGCTTATTTCAGTTAACTCCAGTGGGTGTAACAGTTTTCCGAGGAATCAGTGCTAATGACAATGATGAAGGACCAAACAAACAGATTACTTACAGTCTTAGTTACACCATGCCAAGTCCAGTAAATATAATTTTTAATTGTAATCTACGAATCTTGGATAAAATAAATGCCGTGAACTTAATGTCAGGAAGGACTTGAATCCAGTGCTACACTAAGCATGTAAAGATTTCTATTGAGCTCTTAGGAAGCAGCAGTAGTACAGACAGTTCTCATTATGTTAAGCTGTCTTCCTAGAGGCCATAAATTTTAATATTAGTTTCTTAAGAATTCTATCATCTTAAAATGCAACAATGTCATTTGTTTCACTTATTAAAGGCATTGTGCTAAATACTAAATGTGTATATTTTATTTCAATATTTCATAAAAAATTGTTTTTCAAAGTTGAATGTGTCAGAAATTACCAGCCAGCATATTGCTACCATAGCTTTAGAAAATTCATAAGATTATATTGGTATATTAAAATTTTCATTATGAAAAGTGGTTTTATGAAACATGATGGAAGTTTTGAAAAAGAGTTACATTTTTTATGTATGAGACACTCCTTATATACAGACAGATTATTTTCATGATTTAAATTACCTTAATGTAGAATTTATTTTAAAAAAGAATGTTTTTCCTTATGCTTATAATTATTATAATAATATAAAATCAAAACACATTAGAACAGGGGTGTCCAAAGTCCGGCCTGCGAAGAAATTTTAACTGGCCTGCGGCCTCATCTTAAATAACTAATTGACAGACATATTATTCCTTTCATATTTATTTTTAAAAGTCGAAATTTTGTACTGTTTGACTACCTCAAAGGAGGCAAAAATTGATAACATTTTATTGTTTAATAATTATAATTAATATTACTTTACTTAACGACCAAACAAGGGAGAACAAATTGAATTGCTTCTGTTTGTTCTGCTGTTAATGACGATAAATTATCAAGAAAACAATCTCTTTATTTATTGCTGATGGTGCCCCTGCCATGACTGGTGAGCACATTTAACTACCAAAACTTGTCTGTAAAAAGGTCAGCGAAGATGCTGGCAAAGATTTTAAACTTCACTGTATCATTCAACAAGAAGTTTTTTGTGCCAAACACCTTAGATGTAATCGTGTCCTTGAGCCAGTGATAAAAGCTATAAACTCTTTTAGCTCTAAAGCCCTGTTTCACTGCCAGTTTCTTCTTGACATCCAGGGAGAATACGAAGATGTAGTGTATCACTATGATGCACGATGGCTCAGTAGGGGAACAACACTTCAGCGCTTCTACAAACTTAAAAAGAAATTGGGCATTTCATACAAAAATAAGTAACAACCAATTCCAGAACTGTCTGATACTGCTTGGCTGGCAGATTTTGCATTTTTAGTTGATGTGATGAGACATCTTAACGTTCTTAACATAAATCTTTAAGGGCACAATGCAGTGGTAAGCCAATTATATTCACATATCAAGGCCTTTGGGATCAAGCTGCAACTTTTTCAAAGGCAACTGTCTCGAATGCAGCCTTATACCACACATTTCCACTCACTACTAAAAATCATGATATGTTTTACTGAAAGAAGTTTCAATGAGCAAATACAGAAGTATGTTGTAGATGTCAAAATTGACTGATGAATTTCAAAGACTCTTTAAGGACTTTCCAACTATTAAAAATGAAGTCAAGATTTTTTCTTTACCTTTCTCTGTTGAACCTGATGTTGCTCCAGGCTATCTGCAACTGGAACTAATTAAGTAGCAGAGTGTTGCTGAATGTCGCAACAAGCAACAAACAGCTTTCTCGCATTGACTTTTACAATCAGCTGGATAAAGAGAGATTTAATGAGATTTGTACATTTGCTAACAAAATGCTCAGTTTGTTTGGCTCGACATACTTGGGTGAGCAGACATTTTCAGTTATGAATTTTAACAAGAACTGTGTGAGGACGAGAATAAATGACTATCATACAAAATAGTATACATATCAAAACCAGTGGCATTGAGCCTGACCTCACTTATTTACTGTATTCAAGATCTCAGTTTCATCCTGCAAATTAAAATTTTGCTACAAAAACTTCTCAACCTATGTCACTTTAATCAGGCCTGCGAATATCTTTACTTCAAGAAATATAGCCCGCCATGCAAAAAGTTTGGACACCCCTGCATTAAAATATCAATTAAAAACCATATTTCTGGCCTATTGATTTCTTTTAAATTAATTAGTGAACAAAAAGCATGGCACAATATCACATAAGCTTAATTTTTTTTGTCACTGTATGCTGTCTGTTATTAAACCTGTAATAGTAAACATTAAGTTTTCAAATTGTAGCTATGACCATATATTTAAATGAGTATTTTATATGTAAAATAATAATGATGAATTACAATCAAATGAATTTGTTAAAAATAGATTGCCACTTTGTTATTTCAGTACAACTTCAACGGCACAACGTATTTTACCTTACCCTCTGAAGCTGAAGGTCTAATCTCAGTCTATGCACCCCTTGATTTTGAAAGCATGTACCGCATAACAGGAGATGCCAGGCTGACATATTACATCATCACTGTTACTGCAAGGGTAAGAAGATAAGATAAGGGTAGGGCTGATCAAAATATAACTCATGTTGTTAAGGATCATTTAAATTATTGTTTGAAGTACATTTTTTGTAAGCCCGTCACTTGTTACGGAGAAAATGAATTATTGAGTTTTTTCCTCCTTTCTGTATTGACTCAATTCATTTCACATTCTTCCTGTTCAGATTTTGTTCAGGCACATTGGCCATCACATTATTTGTTTATTTTGTCAATGAATATCATTTTGTTTTAAAATTGATAATGGAACTTGTGGCAGTTTATCCTGTTTCATACATACATTTATTTTACTCTAATTACCAAAGTTATAAATTTATAGGATTTTTGAAATTTCGGTATTGTTGGCAATTTTTCTTGGTTATGTTGCATGACAGATCCTGCAGTCTTAAGGTCTTAACTGCACTTCTAGCAGAAGAACTTGACTGGCTTCTTGCTCTTTGTTTGTTGCTATATTTCCTTTATGTCTTAGTTTTGCTAATCTTTAGCCAAAGTCAAAACTTTTTCCAGTGATAATGGTTATATGCTCTCCTCTCCCACTCACAGTTTCTATGTTTTCTTCTACTTCTATAGTTTCTTTTCTTTATATTGCAGCCACACAGCTGTCTTTAATATCTTGGTCCTCGTGTAGTTTCTTTTACAGCCATTATATATTATATTTACATAGGTAAGGAGCACAGAGAAAATTGTGTTCATTTTGTATCATTCTTAAAATCTTTGTGTTAGGCACATTGTCCTGCCAACCAATGTTCAGAAATTTTAAGAGAACACTTATCTTATCCTCACTTTACTTTAGGTTCATTTGTTTATTTGAATTCCTACTGTATTAATATTTTTTGTATTAATATTTTCATAGTCTGAAGCTGTTAAATTATTCTTTCTTTCTAAGGACAATGCAAATGTTACACAAAGACGATCCAACACAACTATGACAGTAAATATCCTTGATGGTGATGACCAAGGTCCTGAATTTGTTTACCCGTCATGCATCAATAGCTCCCAAGCTTTTGGTAAATCCTGCATCAGACCGAAGTACCTTACAACTGTTCCAGCAGGGCAATGCCTCTGTAAGTAGTTTGCTATGATCTAATACCTTACATAGAAACAATCATTAATTTATGGGATATATTATTTCTCTTTTTGTTTTACTTGAAATAGATTCTGAAAGCGGCTATTGAGATTTTTAGATCATTACATTTAACTACCTTATCAAAATATTTAACATTTTAAGTCATAACTTAATCTTACATTTATTTACTTTGTAAATTTCCTGTTTTCCTTCAGGCCATTTCTCTAGTATTTCGTCCAGACCCATCAGACCCCAGTAATCCTAGTGGAACAGTTGATATTCTCATGCAAGACATGGATACATTGAATAGTCCTGTTACATGTGTCATACGAAGAAGTACGTACCCTTGTTTAATTCAATCCCATAATTTCCATTAATTAGTGAGTGATTTAATTAAATATTTAAGTTAATTGTAACTGTGCACCATTGATTGCAAGACAAAATATTCAGGAAGAGAAACATGGATAACATTTCGAAGGTAGAATTAAATAGACCTAGAGTGAAGCAAGACAGAAGTAAGTCAAATGCAACTAGTAGGAACAATAATGAGTCCTGGAAAAGATTTTGTATGTGAAGGAGAACATGCATTTTTGAGCCATCATTTAAGAAATATTTAATACTAATGGCCTCATCCATGAATTCTTATTATTGCTTCTTTTTAAAGAATGTGTATATGTTCAGTAACCTTCAACCATAAATATATATATAAATCTTTTTTTTGATGTGCATTCCAAGCAAACATCAATCAGTTAAAAAGTTAAAAGTAACTTGCTAATACTATTATTATAATCAGTATTATGGTACAACTAAATATATATGAGTTGGTCTAACAGATACCCTCAAAATAATTTTAAAAAATCATTAGTTAAACTTAACATATTGTTATAAAAAAGGATAAATTGATGTTATAATTCATAGTTTTTGAAAATTTCACAAACTTAATAAGTATATTGAGCTGGGAAATTGCTTAATGTAACATAGTCTAACACAGCTTTATAAAAGGGGATAATAACAATGGTGTAGATAATATGGTGGCTTTTGTAAAGGAAATATTCCCAATCTGAAATCTAGACTTAAAGAAAGGAATGGGCCAAGTTTGGGTACTACAACTGTATCCAAATGTTTTCTTTTTCAAAGAATACTACTTGCCCTTGTCACTTGAGTGGGGCCTGAAAGCATCAGCACAATGGATATTTTCATCCCATTTAAAGGCCAATAACCTACACCAGAGAATCATAAATAATTTGGCTTTTTGACTGGAAATGTCATACCAATTATTAAAGAAAAGGGAATCGATTACCTACAGGATTTAGTGGGGAAGAAGACTAAAGTATATAGCTGTGGGTCTCAGTTTAGGGGAAAAGTCAAATTTTAATGAAACTATGTGGAATGGAATTTCGTTTTCTCATTGGCTTTCCTTTACTTCCATTTCCCTATTAGCTATTTCCCTAGATGAACTCTAAATCTCATACTAAATAAATATCAACAAAATTATTCTTGTTGGCTTCTTGAATACAGGTTTTTATTTTTATTTTTTTTTCAACTTTCAACAAAAAAAGTGTAGTACATGTTGAACACTTTTTACGTTGTTTTTGTGTCCTTTTTATTCAAAAAGTTTTCATGTTCCTGTTTTACATATTATTTCTCAATTAATGTATCAATAAATTCATGCAATAAATGTTTTTAATTCAATATTTCCTCAGCTGAACCTGCTGGCTATGAGGGATATTTTACAGCAGCGTCAAGCCTTGCCAGTGGTAAACAGTACAGATGTGATATAACTAAAATAGCTGGTCAGTCTCTGAATAGAACAAGCTTCACTCAGTTAGAGATAGTCGTTGAGGTAAGGTTTATTTATACTAAGATGCTATATTTATAATTGTTTAATTTACTTTCCATTAACATCTCAAAACATATGAGCACATTTGTATCAATGAATACTTGTTTGTCATCTGAAATTTCTATTGATGTTTTAACTCTATCTTAGTTTAAGTGTTCCATCCATTAGACAGGTTTGTTTTAGTTCAGTTCTTTAAAAAAATGTTTAGACAAGTTTCCTGTGCTTTCATTTGTCTTAATTATTAGTTTCCACAGCCAGTTTTGTTTTCATGTTAATAGATAATCATCTGATTAAATTGAACTCAAGATGCATGTATTATAGTAACAATAATGACTTTGAACCAAGCCTCTCCATCATCTGATCATATAATACAGTGCTGTCCAACCGAAAATCGTTCACGGCACACTAAACTGTTGAAAAAAATTGCGCGGCACACCTCACAAAAAAACAAGAAATCAGTGTTTATTCAAAAGATGTTTCATAATTAATGAGATACATGAGCGTTTTCTTTGGAGCAGTTGAGCTCAAAACGCGGCTCATTGCTGGATAAGCAAACTCTCATTTCTCTGTCTATCATCTGCAGTCTTTCACGTTTGACGTATGCGAGCAGTTGCGCCTTTCCGCTGATGTCAGTACTTTCATCGATTTGCATTGCTCAGAGCGTTTGGATGTCGTCGGCTTCCGCAAAATGCTCTTTAATTTGATTGTCCAAATCTGTCGAAATGTCAGCAATCCGACGTCCCATCGTCTGGTGAGACAGTGGAATCTTATTTATTTTTTCAACAGCGTCGGGTCCCAACTCCATAGTCTGAACTGGGATTCGTAAAGACGGCAATATGATTGGCTCAGCGTCCAAATGAGATTTCCTTTGTTTGACCAAAAGATTTTGCAATTTTATAGCTTGCTAACTGAGCTTTGACAGGAATTGAGGAAAATTTCTTCATTATTTTTTAATTGCTGCTCTAAGTTGGACTGAATGGATGCAAAATAACTTTTCGGCTTGTCTTTCAATCCTGGATGATTTGAGTTTAGATGCCGCTTCAGTTTACTGGGGTTCATGGACTCGTTGGACAATGCCATGTTACAATTAAGACAAAACGGAAGAGAAGGATCATTTGCACATTGTATGAAACCATACTCAAGATATTCCTCGTGATATTTCCGTTTGGTAACATTCTTGTTGGATTTCGCAGCTCTCTCTCCATTTTGATGCTCGCTGGAATCCTTCTGGCTTCTCTTCAAAAAATTATCCATAGCCGTCTGTAATTAAAAGTTTTTAAAAAAGTGAACAGCAGGAAAGGGTTTTTATTTACTTACAACAGATATTTATTCCCAATGGAGGAGAGAAATTTTGTAGCTTTCAAGAGATTCTCACAACCAGAACAATACAAACATGAAACGTTTTTATTCAATTCTTTTTCGGTTAAGGATATTTTTTTTCAAAACTTGAAGGTTCGAAAAGCCTAGCAATTTATGGTATTTTTGAAATCTTTCGCAGCACACTAAAATTTTCTCGCGGCACACCGGTTGGACAACACTGATATAATAATTCCAAAGCACTTAGAACCTTTCAGTGCCTACCATACATCCTATTCATTCAAAGCTCTGATAGCTGTGGTTTAATGAATACCACATCACGAAAAGACATGCTATAAAGTCTACATCACACATGGATAAATTGCTGAATAACCCAAAAGTATGCATAAACAGAACTAATACTCAAGATTAGCAAAATCCAGTGAGCAACAATGAAAACACAAATTCACGTTCGGGCTTTTTAAATTATGTTCTTCAAAAATTATATGTCCCCTCTGTGTGAGCTTTTATAAACAATGGAATTTCAAATCTTTTTCTTTCTGTAGATATTTATTATTTTAAAAATAAAATGCATGATTTTGAAGTATTTCCCTTATATATTTGTACTGTTCCTCTCGGAAGACTGGCTTCTGATGTGATATTTAACTTTTATGACATGACTAGAAATGAGAAAGCAAATTAACTCGCAAACATGAGCACCTAATAATCCACCTGTATAATTAAACAGTCAGAAAGTCAATCAGACTTCAACATGAAAATGTTTGCTTACACACTTAGCCTAGATCACAAAGACCCTATAAATTGCCTCTAAAAATAATTTACTTGTGTCAGTCATCAAAAACTTACTTTCTTCACAATCACATTAAACAAGTTGAAACCCAATATTCCTCACATTGCAAGTGTCCCAGTGAGAAAGTAGCACATTAAGTCTCTCTCTGTCCAGCCCACCAGTACTCTTACCTCCACCACAACCACCAACAGTATTAATAATATTATATGAAGTCAAAGAGTAATGATTTTAACCTTGGCTAAAATGTATCCATAAGGATTGGTGAGACCTGTACTAGAATATGCATCTTCTGTATGGGACCCATCCACCAAAGAAAACATTGATAAACTAGAACAAATTCATAAAAGAGCTGCCAGATTCATTACTGGAGAATATTCAAAACTGACTAGAATAACACCATTAGTTAAATCATTAAACCTTGAAACACTAGAGGATAGAAGAACCAACAGCAAAGTAGTAATCATACATAAAGCAATTTATTCTAATTTAGAAATACAACACAAAGATAACTTAATAAAACCCTCAGATAGACATAAGGATAAAAACACCTTTCTTATTCCGTATGCAAGAACAAACACATACAAGTTTTCCTTCTTCCCGTCCGGAATTCGGGCGTGGAATGGGTTGCCTGAAGAATCCAGGAAAACCAACACTTTATCAACATTTAAATCTCTAATAAAAATGCAGGACTAAACACAAACCATAGATAAGCGTAGGACGCAATAATCTTCTGTATAGAAGGAGCGTCTGTAAACAGATAAGATAAGATAACGATGTTTTAAAATAAAATCGAGTCATAAAAATGTATATATTTGTTTAAAAAGACATTTATTTAATTTCAAATCATGTTTTCCAGGCCATTGAACAATCTTCCAATTTCCGTGTGGACTACGCTACTGTTGTAGTAACACTGACCCAAACCAACAACTTTCCTCCAACCATCACATCTAACAGCAATACCAACGCTGGGTACATCTATGAGAGTGCACCAGCTGGCTCCTTGATATCAAGTGATCAGGCCACAACAACACTTTTCATGCTCACATTCCAAGACGCTGATGTGGTAGGTAACAATAAGATTGTTTTGGAAATCATGGACAAGCAAAATAAAAATCATGAAAATTAATTTGGATTGAATGCAAAAATTTAACTTCAAGTTGCTTGCACATGAATAAATTATACACCATTTTAGTGTTAATGCTAGAAAAATCCAGTTGGATAAAGTTTCATACAATTATTAAACCACTGTTTTAAGTTTTTATTTAAATAGAACCAAAATATTAAGTTATCTTTGGAATATAATTAGTGCACTGACAAAAATCATAAACATTCATATATAGAAAAAAATAATTTCTTAACAAAGATAGATTTTACCTTTTACAGAAAGAGAATTTATTATTATAGATTGATGAGACCTTTTAAAATTATGTAAGGCTTTGATTTAAAAATCATATAAATACTTTGTTTAACATGGCAACAGGCAGCCAGTGATCCACCTGCACAATATGATATTACTGTTGGAGGTACCACACCATTTACAGTCACTGCAGCTGGTTATGTACAACTGGTTACAGCAACTCTTGACTTTGAGGCTGTCAGACAATACATTCTTCCTGTAAGTTCTATAGGGATAACAATAGAATTATCAAATTGAATTGATTGTTAGTACATTAAACTTGTTATTGTACATTAAGAAAGATTTGAAACTATTTTTTTAAAAGTTATATAAATTGTTTAATCATTATTGCATGTTTAAAAAGTAAAGTATTATTTCACTAAAGTATCCCATTGATTCACCAGGTGACCATCACTGAGAGAAGTCCAGAGAAGAGAACAGCTTCAACCACAGTGACCATCAATATCTTAGATGTCAATGACAACCGACCTGTTCTTACCTCTACAAATTACATCACTAATGTTATACAAGGAGATTACACGAGTTCACCCCGACTTCTTGTTACAGTAAGACCATCTTACCAATACACTTTTTTTATCAAAGTAATTTCGATTTTTTTAATGGGCTAATAAGTTAATTACCAATTTAGTAATTATTTCAAGTTTAAAAATTAAGTGCTATTGGTCTATATGTTTTAAACAAATTGTTATATTCCCAGGTGAGTGCCAATGATGCTGACTTTGGACCTGTACAATACAGACTATCAAGGGCAGTGGAGGGTAATGGTACAGTGGCTACCTCTAAGTTTAGTGTAGCACTAGCAACAGGAGGAGTTTCTCTTCAAAGCTCTGTTTTGGCAGGAGAAAAGTACACAGTCTATGTGAATGTTTCAGATCAAGGAAATCCCCTTTTAAGGTATGATGATAAAAAAAATAGCTATCTTATATTTCCAAATGTTGTCATTTAAAACGAATTTTTATAAAATTTTAAAAACATTTTTTTAAATGTGTAAATTATATCCAGCTTTACCAGTCTTGTGCCCTCATTTGCTTTAAATACATTCTCAAAAGTGTTCTTACAAGTATTGTTAAATGAAGTAACAATATAAACATGTCATGCATTTAAAAACACCCTTCTCATTCTGATTGGAGGTAAAGCGTAATAACCAACAAATGTGAATGTAAATAACACTTTTAATAGACAAGATAAGCAATTCATCTCCCCTTTACCCATAATATAGATATTATACTTTATTTACTCTAAAAAAATATAAAAAAACAATATAAAAAACCCTATTAGTTGTTACATTTGGCAAGAAAAAATTTAAAGTATTATTCCAAGTAAGCTAAAGAACAAAATTGTTCATACAAGTTGTACATATAGCTATGATGATCTTTCATACATTTAGATCAATTTTTAATTTTTTGTGTTATTTAGAGACTTTTTATTAAATTGAACTTAGTATTATATGAAATGTTTAGAAATCTATTTAATTAATTCAAAGTTTGTGTACTAGTCATGTCTTCAAAAGGCTTCCTGAAATTTCAGTCTTGTAAATGTAGCCACCCTCCCTCATTTACCTAATGCAACTAAATGTTTTTCTCAATAATTACTTTAACTGTACTGTCCAATATGATACAAGGTCTGAATTTTCCACACCATCAATTAACTTGAATAAAAGCAACTATCCTTGCCCTTGAGCACAACACCATATTTTAAGCATCTCCTTTAATTCCTTTAAGCCATCATAATTATAAATGTCATTGCCACTTGGCTAAAACTATGAATTGGAAATTGAATTATAAATATTACATTAAAAGAGAGAAAAAATAACCTGCTCATTGATTAAATGTTATGATTTTGCTGGCTAATGTTGAGCTAATCATGATGACTTGGCACATGGATTCTTCCTTCAAATGAAATGCTTTTCTTGTTTTGAATTGTTATTTTGTATATTTAAATACAGTGGGGCCCACTTAAGTCAAGCCCTGGTTAACTCGTCAGCTCTATTAAGTCGGTTTTTTTGGAACCGCCAAATTCTCTCTTTGTCTTTGCATTTTCTCATCGGTTAATTCGATTATTTTAAGTCGCCGAACCCTAATACCTCGAGCACAAAAGAGGGTCAAATTTTCCACTTAGTGTTGGTTATCTCAATCCCCATGACCAATCGTCAGCTTTTGAAAATGTTAGATGTGATTTTTTATAAACCAAGTGAAGGCATAAAATTTCTGCCTCGCTGGTGACGTCACAGCCCGCTTGCTCACAGCGTGTTACTAACTTAAATCGCCAGCTTTTGAAAATGTTCTTATCGATAGGGCTGAACCGATCGGTTCGGCTACTCGGCATCGGCCGATTTTTTTATGCTCGGAGATACTCAGCAATCGGCCGCGTAAGTGATGCAGAGTATTACGTAATTGCTCCAATAGCAAAGATGCACGCAGAATGGCATGTCTAAAACATTTATTTTCGTATGGAATAACAAAATGTACCGTGTGCAGCCTTGCTGTCATTGGCAACCATTCATACTTCAACCTCATTTTGACTTTATTACTACTACTTTGTTCTCATTGTTTCATTCATAAGAAGTGGCCGTGTGCAAAAGCCTTTTAACTATTGGTTAAAATTAATTAAAATGTATCAAAGTTGAAGGTTCAAAAGTTCAAAAGGAGTTCCTAATTTATTTTTGTACACTTTTATAGAGAAGAGTTCGCTTTGTTATGAGTCATATATAGGTCATGATAAACAAATAACGGCAACGCCTTTGTGTAAAAAAAACTTCCAAAATCATGTGCATGTACATTCTCATTTATTAACGCTAGTGATGGGACGAAAAATCATAGGGTGTTTACTGTAAACAAGGCTCCCCAGATTTTAAAATATATAATATAACAGACTACAGACAGTTTACCCACCCCACCCTCAATCTCCCACACCATTGTTGTTGGTTAGTCCGATTAGCACTCAAGTTACCGAAGGAATTCCGAGTCCATTGTAAGCTGAGGGGACGGACGGGGTGGGTTATTTATTTGTGTAGCTTGTAAGGAAAGTCACGCAAGTCACCAGCGGACCCTGCGTGCGCGCTCGCTGCGGGCAGGAGTATATGAATTTGTTATACTGCGCGCTGACGCAACAAAGGGTTATATTTCAACTTAAACGGTCCTTAAAAATGAACGGTCTTAACAACCTTAGGAAAGAGTGAAGAAATGGGTCCCGATATTCCGATACGATTACGATTAATCGTCCCATCACTATTTAACGCACATCATGTATATAAAGAAATTTTAAGCGCATGTTAATATTTTGCCGCCATATTGGTTTTTGTTTAACTCGATGATTGGTTATCTCGACGCCATTTTTCATACCCCGAGGCCATCGACTTAAGCGGGTCCCACTGTAATTGCTTAAAAATAACTTAAGTCTTTATAAGGTTGAGATAGATGTACATGTAATACAAATCATTTTCCAGAGATGGTGGGAGCAAAACAAATCAAACAAAGAGGGTAGTAAGTGTGCATTAAGTTGAAGGGTCACTTGTAAAATTGAAGAAGAAAAAAATTTAACAGGCAACTGAATACACTAGAATACTGCAAACTTAACACTTATATTTTACGTCTTTACAAATCTTATTGTAAAAATCTTGAAATCTATTCAGTACTGAAGCTGTTGTGATTGTCACAGTGGATCCAATAGTCAACAGATCACCTCAGTTTTCTGCTAACAACTATGTTATTTATGTTAGTGAAGGAGTTCCACTCAACTCAGTGCTTTTTTATTTACCAGTAAGTGATTATGTCTAAATAAATTTAAAATTAAATATAATATGCTTTGGCCAAGTCAAAGCTATCCGATATATATTGTTTATCATGATTGAAATTAATAATATAATAAGAGTTATCTAGTACACTTGAGGATGCTGTGGTCGAATGGCACCGCGCTCGACTGGCGTACCAATGGTCACAGGTTCTAATCCATGTGAAGGCAAGGATTTTTTCCCGGGGCCTAAGGCGTCCCTGAGTCCACCCAGCTCCTAATGGGTACCCGATATCAGTTGGGGAAATAAAGGCAGCTGGGCATTGTGCTAGCCACACAATCCCCTCGTATGCCGTGGCTATTGAAACTTGTGAACGCTGCTTCACTTGCCCCATAGGCCAACATGGTCTGAAAAGGGAACTTTTACTACTAGTACCCTTAGGAGGATTTGAGCTTTTATCAGAATCAACTCTATAATAGGATATTCATTGTGTCTGGTTTTTAATAAATATAATATAAGCATTTTGTGGTATGTTTTGGTATAACATGTTGTCTTAATCTTAAATTTCACATATGATAGTGGCATATTAAAATATATAACTATCAACAAATGATAAAATGCAACCTCAAAATAAATAATAAGAAAACCCAATTGTATATCAATGATGCAATGCAGGATAAGCTGATATATTCATAAATAATGCATTCAAGAGAAGGGCAATTTATTATCTGCTCTAATTTTTTGTGTAGGTCACAGACTCGGATACAGCCATTACTTCCCTTCAATTTTCACTGTCCAATGAAACCCCAGCACAAAGTCCAGGAAATTTTTACTTTACCACCAATGGGTAAACATGTTTTGTATATAAACTGATGTTATTAAAAAATAAAACAAAGAAATTATGCCATAAATTTATTATAATCAGTTACATGTAAAATAAATCAAAATAATAATTTTCTTAGCTGACCACAACATTTTTTACAAAATTATCTAAAGATTCTAAAGAATTTATATGAATTTAATTTCTACTTCAACAGTACAGTATTGAGCAACTTGAGATACTTTGACAGAGAAACTATTCCCCAACATGTTGTGACCGTAACAGCTAGAGATCCTGAAGGAAATGTTAGTATTAAATACTTTCATGAGGTTACATTCAACACTTCATTAGCTTCATTTTGTATGTCTCAGCTATTCAGTAGTTGGTGTCAATAAGTATTTTGCAATACAAATTTCTGTAAATAAATATGCATAAATGTTTATTTATTGAGTCAACATTACAGTTTTTATTACTGTTTCATTTTATTTGAAAAGCTTTAATTACAAATATTTCTTTGTTGTAAATACCTTTCCATTACATGACATTCTTACAGTATGCACAAGCTACAATAACTGTTATTATAACTGACATCAATGACAATGATCCAGTCTTTGGACAAAACAGTTATATCTTCAGTGTGCAGGAAAATCAGCCAAGTACCACCAGTGTTGGCAGAGTATCAGTAAGTTGATCAAATAAAAGAATCATTTGATTTAGAGAATAAAACTCTAATAAAAATTTTTTTTACTGTATGCCAAATATTTCACCACTGTTAGGTGAAAGAGTTTTGCTTTAATTATGTCACAAAATATTTTGTGACGAGAGAAGAGCCAGGAGAAAGGGGAAGGGGGGAAGAGGAGCAGGAGTCAAACGCCATCGTCCCCTGAGGACGGACAGATGCCATATATATATATATTATTATAAAGATGAAGAAGACCTCTACATAAAAAAAATAAATAGAAGTATGAAAATAAAAGGCAGATATCACTCTGGTTGATGTTTTTCAGGAAAATACACTGCAGCCAAGTTTTGTACTTCTATTAGTTTTTGTTTGTTTGCTGACAAAGTCTTTTTTTGTCAATACGTTTGTTGTTTTGTTTTGTCTTGTCATTGTCACTCATAACTTTTTCTATATAACCAGTGTTCTTTACCCAGCCTGATTGCTGTACCAACCCACTTGTATCCAAATCAACAGTTTTTTCTCTGCTTTGGCTAACTATAAAAAAACAAACAAATTAACTACAAATAGTGTTAGTCACCTACTCCTGTATGAAGAAACAGTTCCAGAGTACTAACCATATTGATTCCTGTATGAACGGTCTTATCTCCATTCCTGCTGCCAATCCATTTCTGTCTTCCTTTTTCTGTTGAAACAAACAAAAATCATTCAGGTGCTAAAAGTTTCTCAAATTCATCCAATGTAGAGCTGCATTATAATTGTTTTTAGCCAAACACATATTACATAAGGATGTACATGCAAATATTCTTGAGTTAAAGTTATTATAGATCGTGAAATTTTTGATGTGTTTAAAGTCAACGGGAACATTTATGGCCTTTATATTTGGTACTCCCATACTTAGCCAGGTGTCGAAATTGTGTGTTGTTATGGGAAAATTCTGTAATGATGCATAAAACTAGTTTAGTTGGATCCCAGGAATGTGTGGAGGATAACAAAATATAATTGTTCTAACTAATACCCTGTTTTTATGTTAAACATTTACCTATAATTGTTCTACAGGCCACTGATCGTGATGAACCTAATACACCCAACTCTGCTGTTTACTATGGTATTGTACCAGTTCTAGATTATGTCAGGTAATGTTGATGTTGGTTGTAGAGTCTATATTGCTATTGGTACATGATTTTATTTAAAGTTGATCAAATAATATGATTATAGTTAGAACACAAATGATTTATGGTGAGTAGGCTTATATTTGAATTGGTGGAACATTTTAGTTTGAGAATTCCCCTTCTAATTTTATAAAATTAGTTAGCTCTCTTTTACTTTTTTTATTCCCTAACACAATTATTGGTACTATCCATAGCTTTGTCATAGATGCCTCTACTGGCCAACTGAGCACAAATGCTGTGTTTGATTATGAAACCAAGAAACAATACCAGATCTTGGTGAGAGCATTTGATGGTGGACTTGGCAACCGTACAGCTGTTGTTCCAGTTACAATTAATATCATTGATGTCCAGGACTCGGTGCCCACTGTTTGAGGACACCTCTCGTGAAGTCTCTGTCTATGAAAATGTTCAGAATGTTTTTGTTGTTAATCTCACAGTGAGTACTGCCAGTGATTTTATCTCATTAAATGTAAAGTCAATGTAGCTAGAAATGTGAGCTCAGTAGAAATAATAGCTTGATAATGTCTCTAATAATTAATTCCCCAAAAAAGCAGGTCTGAAATATAAAATTTTATAAAATTTATTTAATCACAATTTTTATTTTACAGTTTATTTTTTTTGTAACATTTCAAACTTGAAAAATTAATTAGTTATATTTAAATGAGTAAAAGAAAAGTTAAGAGCAATAGATAGATCATTAAAGTTGTATGTCATTTTTCTCAAATCTCTTTAATCAGGCTACAGATGCTGACAGTACACCCAGCTATAACTTTGTACTTCGTAATACTGGAGCCAACAATGATGCTGCTGCTTTCAACGTGCAAACTGTTGGCAATCGTGCTGTCATAACTGTCAATGGTGCCCTGGACTATGAGACCAAGAATCGTTATCAGTTTTTGGTAACAACACAAGATGGTTTGTCTTCTACAACTCTATTTACTACGGCCACAGTCATTGTCAATGTCTTGGTAAGTAATTTTGATGGATGTGATTTCATGAAGAAAGACTGTTTGACACTAAAATCATGACATCAATCATTCATATTTAATCTTAAGTTCTGTAATTGACTGTCTACTGCAGGGGTCGGTAAACCATGACTCGCGAGCCAGATGGGGCTCTATTGATACATATGGCTCTCAGGCAAATGTTCGATAACAAAAAACCGTTTATTCAGACTCCTTTGATCTACATTTTAATTGCCTATAAAAAAAACAGCATAACAATGTTATTAAAAAGAATTCAGAGACATAATTACAGTCGAAACCGGTTAAGTCGACGGCGTTGGGGTATGAAAGATGGCATCGTGATAACCGATGATCGAGTTAAAACGAAAACCAATATGGGGGCAAAATATTAACATGCGCTTGAAATTTCTTTATATACGTCTTGTGCGTTAATTAGTGATGGGACGATTAATCAGAATCGTATCGGAATATACAAAATATCAATGTTAAATTATGTGATATATTATATTATTCGAAATGGAACGTCCTTGCGAGTATGATTTATGTAAATGAATTAGTGACTCGGCTCTGTCTGAGGCTCTAGTGACTAGTTCTAGTTTCATTTGCTCTTTCGTCCTTGAACGTTATTATTTCATGCTATTTACTACTAATACTAATGATGTAATTATAATTAAAGTCATAATCTTAGTGTAAGTTTATTACTAATAAATACCAAGGCATTTATTTGTATAAGGACCAAGGAAAACAATCAATATTCAAATAAATATATTTGTTAATAATTGACTACTATTACGCTAGGACTAGTGTTTACCGTAGTTACGACTATCGAACGACCGCTTACACTCATCTTTAAAAATGTTTAGGCTTATTTATTTAAGTTTTAAGTCTTCGGAATTTAAATAATTTATTCAGCTGCAACTTCAATAAGCCCGTAATAGCTTTTTACCCCGGAGTTCGTTTTTGTTGTGTTGAGCGACGGTGACTTCAAATTGCTTTCTCCCTATTTCCCATTCGGTATCTAAATAATATACACGTCATCACTATTAGTCTACTTCGCCTACGGCTAAGGAATGCTTTTTTTTAAATTTTAATTTGCTTAGTTGTCGAGGCACTGTACGAGAGTTGATGTGAACCACGGTCAAAGGTCACAGCTATTACTACAGTCGGACCGCTCTAAGTGAACTCAAAGGGACCGGGGGGGACAAGTTACGGAGTTTTCTAGTTAGGGATAATGAGGGTGGGTGGGGGGGAAGGCTAGAAGGCTTGAAAGGTCTTTGATGTTTATATAAAAGGAAGCCTCTTGCTTTGACATACCACTACAAGACCGCGAGAAGAGACACCTCCCCCCCTCCCCCACTGTTATACATCTACAGTGGGTTGGGGGAAGGAACATTTTTCTTTTTAAATTGAGTCAGAGCATGCCTTGGTAAATGGCCAGTGTAGCTCAACCCCACCTAAACCCGGGGGAGATCGTCGTGTGCGCGGCGAAATTCAATAATTCTGGCTAGTTGACGAGTGAAACATAATATGGTATTTAAATAAATTCCATCTTATTATGACTGTTTACTCCGTTTTATCAGGACTTAGTCGGTATATTGGCTTATTACCCGGAGTTAATTTTTTGTTGTGTTACGGCAGAATACCAGAGCCAACACGCGAGCGAACGTGACATCAAAATCAAAGCGTTTTCTTAATAATAATAATATTCTGGTCTATAAATATAAAAATACATGTCATCACTGTTTGTGGAGTTCGCTAGTGACCGATTTTTTAAAAAAAAATGTATTCGCTTAGTTACCGAAGCATAGTACCAGAAAGTAACAGCGCTGAGCAAAGCGGGCTGTGACGTCACCAGCAGACCCTGGTGAGGCAGAAAATTGGTCCCTTCCCTTGGTTATAAAAAAATCATAGCTAACATTTTCAAAAGCTGGCGATTGGTCATGGGGATCGAGATAACCAACGTTAAGTGGCAAATTTGACCCTTTTTTGTGCTCGTGTTATGAGGTTTCGCGCGACTTAAAAAAATCGAATTAAACGACGAGAAAATGCTAAGACAAAGAGAGAATTTGGCGGTTCCAATAAAAAAACGTCGACATAATGGGGTGGGAGAGTTAAGCGAGCTCGAGGTAAGTGGGTTCGACTGTATTGTACTTTTTAGTGTTGAAATTACCCAAAATGCAAATATTTACTTGAATTTTTAGTTTTAAACATAATGTATGGCTTTCAAAGAATTACTTTTCAAAATACAGTACATGTATGTGGTGTTTTTGCTCTGTCAGACAAAAAGTTTCCAGACCCCTGTATTAATGAAAAAGAAGCAAAGAAATGCAAACTACTTCATTCTTGGAAAAAAATCTAATCCAAACTAAAGATGCAAAGTTCTTAGGAGTAATAATAAATGAAAAAGTGTCAGGGAATCCACATTAATTAAATTATTTTTGAAAATCCAACCAAACTATAGTCTTGTAGGATTTCAAAATCATCAAGTAATATCATTCTGCCTTTTAAACTAAGATTTAACTACAGCAGGAAAATAATAGTCTGCTCAATCCAGTTTGCTTGCAAGTTTTTCATTAAAAAAAAATAGGAGTGTCATATTAATATCTTTTAACATATTAAGTTGAAAGTTTCTTCCTGGCACAAGCCAAGTGTATTTGGATTAACTGTACTAGACTGATGTTTAAATAATGCTGTGATATTTATTTCGATTATTGCAGGATGTCAATGACAACCCTCCAGTTCTACAACCATTCAATTCAGCTTATACTGTGTTGGAAAATATCCCAGTAGGCTCAGCTCTACTAACATTCACTGCAACAGATGCTGATGGCACTGTAAGTTTACATTGTGGCATAATACAAATAAAAGGGTAATGATTTCACCATGAATGAAATTCTTGTTATTAAAGTACAGCAGATCAAATGAAAAATACCTTAATTAGTCTTAAATGTAAGGATTCAAGTGGGAAAAAATTCATCGTCTTTAATTTTATGGTAATCAACGTAGATGCTTAGTGGTTCCTGATTTTTTAATTTCTTGGCGTTTTACTGTTAGAACATCTGATAAATGTAAACTTGGAGTGGTAGAAATATCAATAATATAATATTAGAACCAGTTTCCTGATGCTTGTCTTACATTTGAATTTTATAAAACATCTGATTATCATCATCTTTATGAAATCTGTTTGAGGAACTTGGGTGACAACTAGAGCATTTCTCAGGTGCTTGTCTTTTTTAACTGGATATTATTATGTTCATTTGATCAGTTACTGATTTTATTACTTTCCTCAAGTCCTCTTCTTGTGTTGTTTGATGATGAATGTTTCCTATGATTATATAATTGCCTCTCTGTTCTGACCCACAGGCCCCAAATAATGTCCTATTTTATAGCCTACAAAGCACAACTCCCAGTGTTACCACTAATCTCTTTAACATTGGACCACAAAATGGAGCACTTACAGTGGCAAGATCACTTCAGGCTGAGAGAGGGTCAGATAACTTCACAGTAAGAGAAGCTTTTTAATCATCAATATACATAATTTGCTATGTGTGTCTGTCCGGGGCGTCCGTTTGTGACGCTACTAATTTTAGAAAGCAGCTCACCGCTACAAAAAAAAAGCCATGAAAAAAAAATTACTGCACCAAAAATAACTCTTTTCGAATGTCCGCATAAACTTGTTCAATTTGGAAATACATGAATAAAATAAAAATAAATAAAATAAATGAAAGTTCTGTATTACATTATTTTTATTCTGATGTGAATTTTTTCAAAATTAATAGATTTCTGCTGAAATGTATTTATTTTGAAAACTTCCGTCATTAGTAATAATTAGTATTAATAATAATAATAGTAATAATTTGAGAATTTGATAGCACAGTACCCCAGCAAGCAGCTGGGCTCACAGCACTTCATATAAAAAATAGTAAGACATATATTTATAAATGAATTCAATTTAAAACATTCATATAATAATTACAAAAATATATATATAAGTTAATCATTCAGAGAAATGTTTGTTTATTTGGAAAGCAGAGTTTGAGGAGATGGGTTTTTAGTGCAGTCTTGAATGCCTTAGTAGTAGGAATACTGTGAATGTGTAATGGTAGAGAATTCTATTGCTTGGGGATACAAAAGGAGAAAAACCTTTTGTCAAATTTTTTAGTGTATGTCTTAAAAACAGAGAGATTATATGTGTCTGCAGAAGAGCGTAGCCGACGAATAGGTGAGTAAACAAAGAGAAGTTCACTAAGATAGGAAGGGCATGACTCATGCCGCATGAGTCAGAAAAGAAGTTGTGACAGAAAACGGGCAGTTTGTAATCAACAGGTGCTTGTGCAGGTAGCAAGTGACGTGAATGAAGTAGTAGAGTGATATGGTCATCTTTTTTTTTGCCTTAAAAAACTAGCCTGGCAGCTGAATTTTGAAATTTTTGAAGTTGTTTCGATGTATTATTTAGGAATACCTGAGCGAAGAGAATTACAATAATCAAGACAAGAGAGAGCAAGAGCATAGACTAGGTTTTTTTTAGTACTAACTGTTAGGTAGTGACGAATTTAGCTGATGTGACAGAGGAACATATGGGTTTGATAAAGTTATTTGTAGATATAATGTAGCCAAGATTCCTAGTTGATGATGTAAACAGTATATCAGAACTAGCTACCTGAATAGAAGCAGGAAGAGACAAAGTACTGGGTGATTTAGTATTGCATAAGAGGATTGCTTCGGCTTGTCATCATTTCTATATTAATGACTTAAAGGATTGCATTTTATAAATTTATTGAATTTTTTTTAATGCGAAGAAGTTGAGGGCTACAATGTCAAATGTTTCATTTTAAATATAAATGACTTGTTTTGATGTAATGTTTTGTTTTATATTCAGGTAGTTGTTAGAGTCAGTGACTTTGGTCTAAACCCATCATCACAATCAGTTTCTGGCACAGTTACTGTGACCATAGTAAGGAACAGACAACCAACGTTTGCAAACAGCGCTTACAATCTGCCATCTATAGATGAAACTCAACAAGTCAACTCAGTCATTGCAACCATTACAGCAACTGATCCTGACACTGGAGTTACAGTAAGTTCTCTCACTTTCATTGAGATTTACTTTTTTAGCTATTTTCGATCAATATGAATTTATTGCTTTAAATGTTTAATTTATTAACTTAGTTAAAGGTGAAGGACTGATTGTATTTAGATTTGATTTATTTAAAGTATAATTTATCTTCACCAGCCTCAGTTTGCTGGAGTGACCTACAGTTTAGTAGCTGATAGCAGGACACGCAACTATTTCACAGTTGATTCCACTACTGGGGCTATAAGACTGGCAGCAAGTCTTGTTGGTTCTACAGACAGTATCTTTACTGTAAGTTGAGTTCAAGTTATGTTGACAAAAACTAACACACAGACAGTATCTTTACTGTAAGTTGTGTTCAAGTTATGTTGACACAAACTAACACACATACAGTATCTTTACTGTAAGTTGAGTTCAAGTTATGTTGACAAAAACTAACACCCAGACAGTATCTTTACTGTAAGTTGTGTTCAAGTTATGTTGACACAAACTAACACACATACAGTATCTTTACTGTAAGTTGAGTTCAAGTTATGTTGACACAAACTAACACACATACAGTATCTTTACTGTAAGTTGAGTTCAAGTTATGTTGACACAAACTAACACACATACAGTATCTTTACTGTAAGTTGTGTTCAAGTTATGATGTTGACACAAACTAACACACATACAGTATCTTTACTGTAAGTTGAGTTCAAGTTATGTTGACACAAACTAACACACATACAGTATCTTTACTGTAAGTTGAGTTCAAGTTATGTTGACACAAACTAACACACATACAGTATCTTTACTGTAAGTTGTGTTCAAGTTATGATGTTGACACAAACTAACACACAGACAGTATCTTTACTGTAAGTTGTGTTCAACTTATGTTGACACAAACTAACACACAGACAGTATCTTTACTGTAAGTTGTGTTCAACTTATGTTGACACAAACTAACACACACTGTAAACTTTGGTAAAAACAACTTCTGATTTATTGTTAGATATCTTTTATGTTTCACATTCTTTATACTTTTGCCAAATGACTTCCAACTAGAAGGAATATTCAGATTTAAAAAATGGTTTAGTCTTGAACTTGAAGACTAAAGTAGATAAGGCATCTAACCCAAATAAATAATTAGTGATTTTGGATTTCAAATAATTTTGGTTAGAAATTTGCTTCTTCATAAAAGAGTAGAAGAACCAAATTATTCTTATGCTTTTGATTGAATCATAGATATAGACGGATTGTTTATTAACTTAACATATTCCATATATAATTAAAATGCTACTTTACTTTAGTGAGACCTGTACTAAATATACTTCTGTGTAGGACTCATGACCATCCACTATAGAAAACAAAGATAAATGGAGCGAATTCATAAAAGGTTCATTACCGCAAAATATATTTAATATTTACAAGAGTAACACCATTAGTTTAATCATTAAACCTAGAAACATCGGAGGATAGCAGAACAAAGTACTAATAATACAAAAGTCAATTATTACTAACTTCGAAATGCAATACAAAAAGATAAGCTTTTACAACCCTAAGATGGACTTAGAGATAAAAACACTTTTTTTTTGCTGAATCCAAGAACAAACACATACAAATTCCTATCTAGAATTCATGCATGGAATGGGTTTCCTCACCAAACCAGGAAAATCAGACCATCATTTAAAACTCCAATAAAAATTCAAGACTAAACCTAAACTATGTATAAGATGAGATAAGATACCAAGACCAGGGGCGGATTAAGACTGCACGGGGCTCCTGGCTGCAATTCAAACTGGGGCCCTATCCAGCCAGCGTCCCTTTAATTAAAATAATTGCTAGCAGCTAATATAAGACTGTAAATTGTAACTAAATAGTCCATTGGTTCCTTGCTCATGCTTTGTCTGTACTACGGGATCGGCCTTCCCAGCCAAAAAGATTATTCATGAAAAAATGGAATACGAAGAAATAACTGTTTGCCGGTATCCTAAAATTGAGTGTAAATAGACAATTTTAAAAAAAAATTGTTCCCACGCCGGGAATCGATCCTGTGACCTGACGTAAGCTGTAAATTTTAAAAATATAAACAATAATCTTTAATATTTTCTCTTAGTGAGCCTATAAAATCAGTTTTTTTAATTAATTTATTTAATTTATGATATTTTCAGGAATTCATGCAAACATTTGTCCATCTTTCTTATAAAATATACTAAATTTGGGGGCCCCTAAATCATCGGGGGCCCCTGGCTTTACCCCGTTCAGCCTGCGCCCCCCCCCCTCCTTTAATCCGCCATAGACCAAGACTAATTATAAAAATGTATCATTCTTTGTTATGAAATTGTTATTGATAAGCTATAGAATAACTTACCTCCTAACAAACTCTTTTCTCTGGTCTTAGTTTCAGCTTGTTGCAACTGATCTTGGAGGCTTAACTGCCACCACAACAGTCACAATAGGAATTAACAAAAACTTGTTCAGTCCAGAATTTACTCAGTTGGCTTACAGTGTGACCATCCCAGAGAATTTTGCACTGGGAGATTCTGTTGTCCAGTTGCTGGCCAGGGACAATGATGCTTCTGTAAGTCCACATGTTTGGGAAGCTTTACCAAATATTTTTGGGTCAGGTTTTCTTTGATAGGTGATGTTAAAATTGTTTATTTCACCTACACTTTTCTATTGAGTTTTTACACTAATTTTATTGTATAAATTAAAACTGTACTTAAAAAATATTTTTCCCGTCTTTATTTTCAGAGTCCTTGGAAAGACTTGACATTCTCTATCTTCAGTGACCAACAATCCCAACAATATTATCAAATCAGTGACTCTGGCCTGCTCACATTACGACGAACTCTTGTTTCCACCAACATTTCTGAATTTAATGTATGTTTGTTGCAAATTTAAAGTAAATTTTTAGAGATCTTTATTTTAAATTACAACATAATTTTTATAAATGTATATTTAAGCAAACAGCTGTTAATTAGATAATGCATTTCCCAACTAAAATAATCATTTTGTGATTATCTTGCCTTTCTTCTAGATGATAATATCTTTGAGTGACAAGGGCATTCCACCAAGAACTTCATTAAATTCAGCCACTGTTAAGGTGGTGGTGACAAGAAACCAGCAAAGTCCAATTTTCTTTAATGAGACTTATCGTGTGACCATTCCTGAGACTCAGCCAGTTGGTTCAATATTTATCTCTGTCAGTGCTACTGATACTGATACACTAGTAAGTTTGATATTATACCAGTAATGTTGTTAGAATTTACCTCTGTCAGTGCTACTGATACTGATACACTAGTAAGTTTGATATTATACCAGTAATGTTGTTAGAATTTACCTCTGTCAGTGCTACTGATACTGATACACTAGTAAGTTTGATATTATACCAGTTATGTTGTTAGAATTTACCTCTGTCAGTGCCACTGATACTGATACACTAGTAAGTTTGATATTATACCAGTTATGTTGTTAGAATTTACCTCTGTCAGTGCTACTGACACTGATACACTAGTAAGTTTGATATTATACCAGTCATGTTGTTAGAATTTACCTCTGTCAGTGCCACTGATACTGATACACTAGTAAGTTTGATATTATACCAGTTATGTTGTTAGAATTTACCTCTGTCAGTGCTACTGATACTGATACACTAGTAAGTTTGATATTATACCAGTTATGTTGTTAGAATTTACCTCTGTCAGTGCTACTGATACTGATACACTAGTAAGTTTGATATTATACCAGTAATGTTGTTAGAATTTACCTCTGTCAGTGCCACTGATACTGATACAGAAGTAAGTTTGATATTATATGAGTAATGTTGTCATATCTTACACTAGCTTTGATTGTGTCAAGGTGCTGTCCTCCCAACTCATGGACACACTAAATGTCAACTTGCATCTCTTCTGTTGCACGCAATATTGTTATTTAAGGTGTTAAATAAAAAAATATATTTAATTATATCATATGCCAAAACGCATCTCTGCAATTTGAAGTTATCAAAACTTTTCTGTGGACTCTGCCTAACCCCTTCTGTCAATTTATGTCACCAAAATTTCTATGTAATAAATATTTCTGGCATAGGTTTAGTTAGAGAAGAAATGTTTGATTATATATGTATTACATCACTGATTGATGAAACTGGGAGGGGCACAGCTCATATTCAGTCAGAGTTATAATGGCCAGGCTTTTTGATGTGAAGATGGCTTGTGAAACTTAGGGCTTTGTCTGATGTTTTTTTTATGACATAAAAATATGGCATGAGAATATTACACTTCAGTTTCACTCAATTTTTTCTACACATTAATTTTAAGACAATTTTAATTAGTTTTCTGAATTATGTTAGCTGATGTCTTATGAACCATGAGATTTTTTGGTTGATGTGCAAAATCAGATAACTTTAAAAATATGCATCTTAATTCTTCAGTAATTCTTGATGACCAATTAAATTAAGTCCTTAAAATACTTTTTCCAAAATTAAAGCATTTACTTTTGATCAAAATAATTTAATAGTTATTAACCCCTTTATTAAACACTTTCTTTGTCTTTAGTTCAACAAACTGACCTATTACATTGAAGGAGACCAAACTTATTGCATATTTTCTTTGTCTTTAGTTCAACAAACTGACCTATTACATTGAAGGAGACCAAACTTATTGCATAATTTCTTTGTCTTTAGTTCAACAAACTGACCTATTACATTGAAGGAGACCAAACTTATTGCATATTTTCTTTGTCTTTAGTTCAACAAACTGACCTATTACATTGAAGGAGACCAAACTTATTGCATATTTTCTTTGTCTTTAGTTCAACAAACTGACCTATTACATTGAAGGAGACCAAACTTATTGCATATTTTCTTTGTCTTTAGTTCAACAAACTGACCTATTACATTGAAGGAGACCAAACTTATTGCATATTTTCTTTGTCTTTAGTTCAACAAACTGACCTATTACATTGAAAGAGACCAAACTTATTGCATATTTTCTTTGTCTTTAGTTCAACAAACTGACCTATTACATTGAAGGAGACCAAACTGCTGCTGCCTACTTTAACATTAATCCATTAAATGGAGCCATAACTTTGAGACAAGATCTTAGAAGTACACCCATCAGCTCATTTGTGGTAAGTTAACCACAGTAACTAACTTTGAATGACTAAAGCAATATATTTTAATTTTTTTTGGAGACTTTTAGAACTAGATACTTCATTCAGTATTCCCAATTTTGTATTTTTTGTTGTGAATACAAATAAAAATTTAATGAAACTAAAAGTGATGTTGGTTTGGGTGTCTGGTATGTTAGACTGGACTACTACTGCAAACAGGCCACAAATATCAATACATATGTGATTCTCACGGTCTCAACGTTTATGGAAAGGGAAAGTGCCACATGTGTAATCTTAAATTAACATTTTTTAGATGCAAGTTTAGACTTTACAGGATATTAAAAGAAAAATACATGTTGTCCAAGATTTGCTTTCATTGATAACATTGTTGAAACTTCTTGTAACAAGATTTTCTCCCCAACAAATCAAGTAGTGAAGGGTAATCGGTGTCACAAGACTTGAGTCTCAACTACTATAGCACTCAGGGTCATGGATGTCACAAGACTTGAGTCTCAACTACTATAGCACTCAGGGTCATGGGTGTCACAAGACTTGAGTCTCAACTACTATAGCACTCAGGGTCATGGGTGTCACAAGACTTGAGTCTCAACTACTATAGCACTCAGGCCTCAAATATGGATAGATATTTCCTGAGTAGCAGGACTTGGTACATGTCAATGTTTTATGTGATGATGTTGCCCACCTCTCATCAACATAACTATATCAGTACCATTAGAAGAGGGATCTCTCAGACTATGAATTAAACTCTTCAAAAAAAAAGGACTCAATTTAACCAATAAGTTTTGAAACTCAAATATATTCCAAAATTTATAATTATGGTTCTTGATTGTTTACTCTCTCTTTTGCTAGATCCGTGTTGCAGCATTGGATGATGGACCTCAAACAAGACGAGGCTCAGCTGTGGTATTTGTAGATGTTACCAGGAATTTCAATAGACCAAACTGGGTTGCTGGCTTACCATCTGCTTATACTGTTATGGAAACAGCTGCTGTAGGCTACTCCCTTGGGAAAGTGTCTGCCATTGACGGTGATTCACAGGTAAATAAATCTCTATCTTTTATGTTTGATCATTTTAAAAGGTTGCAATATGGCTACCTATTCACAATTATAATTCAAGATTGGAGCTTAGGTTTTTGACATGTTGGTGTGGGCATTGAAACAAAGTGATTTATTTGTCTTAGTTAGAATTTTTTATCAAATTTGTATATAAAGTTGATTAATGATTCATTCTAAACTAAATAAAATGAGATCATGTGAGTCAACTCAACATCAAATAAGTAAGTAGGCTAAGATTTTGTTATTTATATCCACTTTCTAAACTCAGATTAATAAAAAATCAAGAGGACTACAACTGACTTCACTTAAAATATTATTTTTATTTGATAAAGCATTGTCTTATCTCTAAACAATTATAAATATATTTCATTAATGGTGAAATAGGGTATTTTTCATTGAAATTGTAACTTATTTACTTTTTTTCTCTCAGTGTGTGTTGATTAGTTATAAATTGTGATGTAATCTTACTTCATGTTTCAGGCCCCCAACAACCAAATTGAATACATTGTAACTTCGGGTGGAGATTACTTTCAAGTGGATTCTTCTACTGGAGACATTACAGTGAAAATTCCTGTTTATTTGGATCCTACAAGTGCTACAAGTTATCCAGTTAGTAATGTTTTATATCTGCTTGGAGTCTGTCATTCTCATTAAGTTTTTGTTAAGCTAAATATGTCCCCGTTAATTAAACTATTCCTTTTGGTTGAATATTCATGTTTTATTTTATCACGGGTTAATTAGCAAAGTTTTATCTCATCAGTTACAATTTTGATAAATTTCTAATAGACAATACAAGTTAAAAATAATAAATTAGCGGTGTATAATAAAAAGAAACTTGTTTTCTCTCTTTTCTATTCATTATAAAAGGGGCAAACAAACAAAACCTTGTAACAGCAAATAGAAATGATATTTAAATACTTCTGCTTGTAGTATTACTATATAGTGCTTTCACTATGTAAGCTGGAAATAGAGTTTTTTTAACATTCTTATGAAACATCTAATTTTTACATTTA
>CALYLW010002045.1:0-72835 GCA_944989445.1 Ampullaceana balthica
AGATTTATAGTCAAAAACTTTGTTTTTATGGGGTTATTTATTTTATACCAAACACCTCTTAAGCGCCAATCATTATATAATTTATTTCTTCATAATTATACTTATTACTTGAAGCATTACCTTAAAAGAACATTTTTGAAAAGAAATACTTCTACTGATCTGTTGTTTCATTCTCTATTATTGTTTTGTTTCCGTGGGATAACACTAAAGTACAAAGATTGTTTCATTAAGAATATATTATGTGATGCCATTGTTTGAACATGTCTATAAACAAATTTTTGAAAGCCTTTTTAAAAAAAGTCCATCTATATTTGTATTGAGTTTAACTTAACATAAATTGAACGTCACATCAGGCATCGAAATATAAAGCATTTTATTATTTTATTTAATTGTAAATAAATCGTCGTTGGTCATTGAGAGGAAAGTTAAACTTTTCTGACAAAGTTAAAACACCAATAGAGTGACAAACTTCATTCATTGGTTCATAAAATTATATACATGTAATGAAAGGGGTATATTTTGGCTTTTGGTGGAGGGGGGTGTTTTACTTAGGCCAGTTTAACCCTGGAGTAAGGTATATTCTGAGGTTTGGAGAAGGGGGATATTGTTTTCTTAGGCCAGTTTAACCATCTTGGTATATTCTCCCATCTGTCGGGAACTATCGTTTGACTTAAGTCAGTTTAACCACAGGTTATATTCTCCCATATGTCGGGAACTATCGTTTGACTTAAGTCAGTTTAACCACAGGTTATATTCTCACATCTGTCGGGAACTATCGTTTGACTTAAGTCAGTTTAACCACGGGTTATATTCTCCCATCTGTCGGGAACTATCGTTTGACTTAAGTCAGTTTAACCACAGGTTATATTCTCAGATCTGTCGGGAACTATCGTTTGACTTAAGTCAGTTTAACCACGGGCTATATTCTCCCATCTGTCGGGAACTATCGTTTGACTTAAGTCAGTTTAACCACAGGTTATATTCTCACATCTGTCGGGAACTATCGTTTAACTTAAGTCAGTTTAACCACGGGCTATATTCTCCCATCTGTCGGGAACTATCGTTTGACTTAAGTCAGTTTAACCACAGGTTATATTCTCACATCTGTCGGGAACTATCGTTTGACTTAAGTCAGTTTAGTCACGGGCTATATTCTCCCATCTGTCGGGAACTATCGTTTGACTTAAGTCAGTTTAACCACGGGTTATATTCTCACATCTGTCGGGAACTATCGTTTGACTTAAGTCAGTTTAACCACGGGTTATATTATCGCATCTGTCGGGACCTATCGTTTGACTTAAGTCAGTTTAACCACGGGATATATTATCCAATCTGTCGGGAACTATCGTTTGACTTAAGTCAGTTTAACCACGGGTTATATTCTCTCATCTGTCGGGAACTATCGTTTGACTTAAGTCAGTTTAACCACAGGTTATATTCTCACATCTGTCGGGAACTATCGTTTGACTTAAGTCAGTTTAACCATGGGTTATATTCTCCCATCTGTCGGGAACTATCGTTTGACTTAAGTCAGTTTAACCACAGGTTATATTCTCACATCTGTCGGGAACTATCGTTTGACTTAAGTCAGTTTAACCACGGGCTATATTCTCCCATCTGTCGGGAACTATCGTTTGACTTAAGTCAGTTTAACCACGGGTAATATTCTCCCATCTGTCGGGAACTATCGTTTGACTTAAGTCAGTTTAACCACAGGTTATATTCTCACATCTGTCGGGAACTATCGTTTGACTTAAGTCAGTTTAACCACGGGCTATATTCTCCCATCTGTCGGGAACTATCGTTTGACTTAAGTCAGTTTAACCACGGGTAATATTATCACATCTGTCGGGAACTATCGTTTGACTTAAGTCAGTTTAACCACGGGTTATATTATCGCATCTGTCGGGACCTATCGTTTGACTTAAGTCAGTTTAACCACGGGATATATTATCCCAATCTGTCGGGAACTATCGTTTGACTTAAGTCAGTTTGACCACAGGTTATATTCTCCCATCTGTCGTGAAGATTCGTTTGACTTAAGTCAGTTTAACCACAGGTTATATTCTCACATCTGTCGGGAACTATCGTTTGACTTAAGTCAACTTAACAACGGGTTATATTCTGGGCCGGATTTAGTCTGGCCAGTTCCAGCAGTATCTTATCAAACATGCAGTGGCGTCAGTGGGGGGGGGTGTCAGGAGTGTGGACCGCACCGTTTGACCCCATTACAAGGGGTGACACCAACATGTAAAATCATGTATTTTTCCGTTATTTGGCACTGGAAGACTCGGAGAAGTTATATGGGATAAGTTTTGTGAGGGTGATACATTGAGCTACCGCATTGGGTGAAACCAACCCTAGTGACGTCACTGATGGGAGTGATGTAGATCAACATCTAGTGACGTCACTGATGGGAGGGGTGTAGATCAAATTCTAGTGACGTCACTGATGGGAGGGGTGTAGATCAACATCTAGTGACGTCACTGATGGGAGGGGTGTAGATGAACATGTAGTGACGTCACTGAGGGCAGGGGTGTAGATCAACATCTAGTGACGTCACTGATTGGAGGGATATAGATCAACATCTAGTGACGTCTTTTGTAATTATGGCACCGGCTGACATCAGTCTTGTGGAATCAAAGTTTTCTGTGTTCACAGTAACCTCCATCACTTCCATCCAGAGGCGACACTAGGGTTGGTGTCACCCAGTGCGGTAGCTCATGGTTGTTACCCTTAACGACGTACCCAATAGACCTCCTCCAAGTCTGCCAGTACCTAATAATTGAAACATACACCATATAACTCCTCCAAGTCTGCCAGTACCTAATAACTGGAACATACACCATGGACCTCCTCCAAGTCTGCCAGTGCCTAATAATTGAAACATACACCATATAACTCCTCCAAGTCTGCCAGTACCTAATAACTGGAACATACACCATAGACCTCCTCCAAGTCTGCCAGTACCTAATAATTGAAACATACACCATATACCTCCTCCAAGTCTGCCAGTACCTAATAACTGGAACATACACCATATACCTCCTCCAAGTCTGTCAGTACCTAATAATTGGAACATACATCATAGACCTCCTCCAAGTCTGCCAGTACCTAATAATTGGAACATACACCATATACCTCCTCCAAGTCTGTCAGTACCTAATAATTGAAACATACACCATATACCTCCTCCAAGTCTGCCAGTACCTAATAACTGGAACATACACCATAGACCTCCTCCAAGTCTGCCAGTACCTAATAATAGGAACGTACACCATAGACCTCCTCCAAGTCTGTCAGTACCTAATAATTCGAACATACACCATAGACCTCCTCCAAGTCTGCCAGTACCTAATAATTGGAACAAACACCATATACCTCCTCCAAGTCTGTCAGTACCTATTAATTCGAACATACACCATAGACCTACTCCAAGTTTTCCAGTACCTAATAATTGGAACATACACCATAGACCTCCTCCGAGTCTGCCGGTAACTAATAACTGGAACATACATAATTATACATCTTGGTGTCAACCCTTGTGATTGTGTCACCCCGTGTGGTCCGCACCCCACGCAGAACTCAGTTGCGCCTCTGCCTCCAGCTCTCCAGCATTTACCAGATCTTTTCCCCTTATTTTTAAGTGTTCATCTGATGTTTACACCTGTACATATGTTGACCTTGGAGCCATGACAATTAAAACTAACGTGTGATTAAAAGTACGGAGGCCGACTGATGATATTATTAATAAGTAAAATGTAAAAAAATCTTTTTTTTTAAAAAGGACACGCTTTTATTTACAAACATTTACAGACTGACACGCGCTGATCTCCCCTGCCCTTGATGTAAACACGGGAATTCGGTAAACCAGGGCTGGAGTGAAACCAGTGAGGCGTGGAGGTCAACTCTAGCTGACGACTATACATTTTAAATAGTGATAAATAGAGATAAACTTAAAATTGATTAATTTAATTACGGTACATTCGATAGATCTGACATTTTGATACAATGCATTGTCATCCAAGATCTATATGTGGTAAAATTTTGAGATCTCTAGGACTATCAGAAGTGGTTAAATTTTACGTTACAAGATTTGAAGGAAGGATACAACATACAAACATTGTGACTTAAATAAAAGCGTGTAAAAATATGTTTTCTTATAAAATTATACAGAAAATTAAAAATTGTGGATGTTAACGTCTGTTGACTTTACCCATTCACCCTCGCCAACTGGAAAACCTTTTAAACCCCACGCCCCTTATTTTCTTCATTTACATAAATAGAATTAACCAAGGATCTTACATTTAAGCCAGTAAATACGGTAGTTTACTTCTTTATCTTACACAAATGATAGATTTATAAAGAGTGGTTTAAGACACTGCTTGAAACATTATTGTATGCATCACTGCACCTACTCCTATCACGTGCAGAGGCGTCACTATTGGGTTGCGTAGGTGCGGCCCGCACTGTGTAATACCATAACAAAGGGTGACACCAACAAAATAAAACTTTGTATGTTCCCGTAATTTGGTACTGGCAGTCTCGGATGAGGTCTGTGGAGTAAGTTGTGAGCTACCGCAATGGCTGACACCAACACTAGGGACGCCTCTGCACATAGTACATACTAGCATACGCCATATAATATAAACCTCTATATAATATATATCCTCAATATAAATACCATAATATATCTGTGTACTCCCACATTCAAATGTAAAAATGCCCTGTATAATATAATCTGTGTCCTTGTTTGTTTTTGTTTTTCCTTTCATTTTATTTTACATGAATATTTTAAATTATTTTATGATATAACATGTTTTAAGAATTTAAATATATGTAAGTACCTATTTTATGTTATTGTACTGATGAAGGCATTAGCCGAAACGTCTATTGTCGTTTTAGTTTAATATAAAGCTCACATTTATTGTTTTAATTGCACAATTTGTTTGTGTATTTTGTATTTTATTTAAAAGCTTTATCGCAGTCCCATTCTGTATGATATAATATATACCCTCAATTGAAATAACGTGCTATTTGTTTGTACTCCCAAGGACTATATGTAAACATTTATTATATAATATAATCCAATATATTGTACATATCCTCAATAGAAATAACACAATTACTGTTATGAGACAACAACCATGACCTTATATTTGTTGTAATTTTACCCTCAACGCAAAATCAAAGCACACTTTGAAAGCAGTATGGATACATTGTCCAGTCTGGATACATTTCCAGAGTGTTCTCAAATTATGAACTCAACATCAGCACGAATAAGACAGAAGTTGAGCAGGAGGGATACATTGTCCAGTGTGTTCTCAAACTATAAACTCAACATCAGCACAAAGAAGACTAAAGTTCAGTACGAGCATGTCCAAAACAAGCCCTGCATTCATTCTTGATTTAATATTTCTTCAACATGTGTATATTTAACGTGTCCTCAATGTTTGCTATTCTATAATCTTTTGTCTATTTAATTCTATTGTTTAGCGGTGTTGATTGTCTTTTTATTAAATGTGCATACATTTCTTTGGTTGTTTTTTTTATTGTATTATCGCTTCATTGCAGTGTATTGCTTGGAAGCATACTGTGTAAAATTATGATTGTTTTCTTTCTATGTAATGTGCAGTGCTATTCTCCTTTGCTATTAAATTTACAAATCTGTTTCCTTATTAATAATGTTTTAATGTATTTAATGATTCCTTTCTAGTGTTCTGTCCTATAATTTCTATAATGTGAGATACTCCCCCATTTTACTTAGTAATTGTTAATGTTCTTTGTTTAATATTGTGTTTTGTTCCTAAGAATATGTATTTAGTTTGTGAGTGAGTTGATTTCTTTTAAATTTGAAGAGAATGTTCCTATATTCTCCCTGTGCAAATTCTTTTTAGGATGTAAATGACCTTGTAAATGGAATGAAAATATACCCGGGGTAGGAGAATCATTTCACTAAAAACGTACATGTATTTATATCCCAAATTATAGGGATCGAAATTAAAGTGGCCTGCCACTTAGAAGAAATAGAATAGAACAAAACCATATTGTAAATGATGCGGCTTCTGAAACAATTATACAAAAATTAAAGTAAAAGTAAATACATTAATTTAATAGCTTCGTAGTATTAAAAACAATCAAATTTTAAAATCTACTCTTTGTTTTACATTTAAACATTTCAATTGCCAGTTTCAGATAGAAAATTCAATAAATCTTTTAAGTTAAGAAAAATTTCATAATACACCGTGTCATAGTATGGTAAATTTATTTTTATAGAAACACATAAATTCAACTATTTGTGTAAGCTAAGTTCTCTCCAGTACATTGTTATATTGTTATATTCAATGTGTCAGCACCGGTGCTTTTTGGTGTAGTCATAAATATAAATACAATATTTAAAATACGTGCAGTCTGTAAAGTGCGTCTCGCTATTTTTTACCATTTTTAACTCCCCCCCTCCACCCTGTCACATATATAAAGTACAAATTCAAGAAATATACAGTTACTGTAGATAATTGAATAAAAGTTTCCATTTGACCACAGTGGTAACTTTATTTGGCTAAATGCTGTGACATTAACAATTAAGTAAAGGAAAGTAGAATGCCTTCTTGCATTAAATGAAAGTAAATTGTTTCCATTTACTCGTGTTTTATACTGAATGCTGTGTATGTTTATAATTATTCTGTGAAAATATTAATCAGATTAGCTTTGTGGAAATTTTAAAATGTGTTTGTAGTATCTGGCATGCACAACTAAACAGGAAAAGAAAACATACCTCATCCATCAAGTCAATGGTTATGATACACTTAATATTTTTATTATCTACAGCCCAAAAACATATTTCCTTTTTCTTTTTTTTTAAATTTTTAAAAATTTTAATAAAAGGGTGGAGTTTTTAGTATTTGTATCACTATTTGTTTATTAGCAACTGTGATAGGAAATAGATCCAGTAAAGGTAATAAAATTAAACAAAGCTACACTTATTTGCAATTAAGAATTGCATTACTATTGTACAAAACAACGAATTTATATTTAATTTTTTTCTGAAACAATATGTGCCCCCAAAGAGAATTACCGAGAGCAATAATATATAACACTTGTCGTGTAACCCTTGAGTCTAATGACTAGTCTATCGCCGGTCAACTATAGATAAAATTAAATTTAACTTCATCACTACGTTCTCAAATCTGAGATTAAGCTTAATTCTAATTTATGGAATATAAAAAATAAATAAAAACGTTATGTAATACAATTAAAATTACTTTTATTTATGAAGTTGTTTCCTATTTGATGAGGGATTTGTTGTCAATGTCTACGAAAGTAGCATCATGTTTACCCTAATTGACTGTCAGGGAAACAAAATTAAATGCTAGGAAATTAAATTGTGATTGTTTCCTTCTCTAATTAGCTACATATGGTTTTGGCTGGTAACTTAGCATATTTTGTTAGTGAATGTTTGAGCGACTTAGCAGGTTTTGTTAGTGAATGTTTGAGCGACTTAGCAGGTTTTGTTAGTGAATGTTTGAGACATGGGGCCCTGTATCTGACCCACCTGCTGACACAGACTGACTGGAGGGCGTGTATACACCTTGTGTAAGACATGGGGCCTTGTATCTGACCAACCAGCTGACACAGACTGACTGGATGTCGTGTAGACTCCTTCTATAGGACACGGGGGCCCTGTATCTGGCCGGCCTGCTGACACAGACTGACTGGAGGGCGTGTATACACCTTGTGTAAGACATGGGCCATGTATCTGACTAACCAGCTGACACAGATTGAATGGATGATGTGTAGACTTCTTGTGTCTGAGAGTCTTATAAATGTCACACCAACGTACACAACATACTTTGTAGTCACTCTCTGCTCATACGTGACTGAGTCATAAACATGCATTACGTTATAGTCACATATAAATTTTTTTTATTTTTTATATAAATTCAAATTTTCAAAAACCTACTCAAGTTACTAATGAAAAGATTGATGATATGAAAAACACGAACAGTTGTTATAAAATGTTTGTAGTTTTCACTCTCCTTGTTATTAACACAGTTGTTAAAATGTCACATTTTTAATGTTTTACTAATCATACATTTATCAATCAATATACATAATTCCCGTATTCTGTATGGTTGTAATGTAATGTAATGCCAGGGCGGTCTTAAAGCATAGGCCCGTTGGGCATTTGCCCGGGGACCCACGAGCATAGGGGCCCCATCGGAATATGTTTATTTATATATATTATTTATATTTATTTTATTTTTTATTCCTGCAGGGGAGGGGCCCAACACTATTTCTTTGCTCGGGGGCCCAAACTGGTGTAAAGATGGCTCTGTGTAATGCTGTTAGGTGGCGATGCGATCGATTTTTTTTAATAGTGCTGCACCAAATATAACACTTTTCGAACGTTCCGCATAAAATTTTTCAATATGGTAATAAATGAATCAAATAAAAATAAATCAAATAAAAGAAAGTTCTGTATTACTGTATTACTTTATTTTTTAATCTGATGTGTATTTATTTTGAAAATTTCCGTAATTTTTGACGGGTGATACACTAGTACTTTTACTAATCATTGAGTTAGTAATAGTAGTATTACGGTAATGTTTTCATTAGGGCTGTGGAAATTAACGATTAATTTCTCGATTAATCGTCAAATTTTTTTAACGATTAATTTTTTTTAACGATTAATCGACCTACCTCTTATAAATGCACTGGAAGTCAAAAAGTAAAATATTACGGCCGATAAATATAAACTAATTTCCGGACAATTACATGAAAATTTTTGTTTTAAACTATTGACTTCTGTGAATGTTCAAATTGTTGATAAAGGTAATTTTTTCCATTGAGAGAAATCGTTTGCCAAACATGCAATGTTCCCTCTAAGTCTAAGCTTTGTTGGTCCGTGTGCAAAGTTAAAAAAAAACAACTCAAGTGCAAAGGTGCACAACGTCCATTTTTTGTGCAATATTTCACTAAATCTTTTGCGCGGTGATTCTAAACTCCTGCGTGGGTCGGTCAAATATCTTCGCAGCCACGCTGCTTAAATGGAACATTGCTACCATGGTTCTAACACTTTGCTTACATTTCACCTGCTAACCAAACATCAGTATAAACTACAGTATCTGAAACTTTACCTGAGACTATCTAACGCTATGTGAACGATTGTTCAGCTCGTCTGGTTATATTGTCAATAAGACCCGCTCATCACTTGGACCAAATAATGTCAATTAACTTGTCTGTTTGCGTTGTTGGTTAAAAGATGTCATATAAAGAAGATATTCCAGTGCCATTTCGATTTTCAACAAGTACGTGTAATAAGTGTTACTTGTGACAGCATACATTTAAATTTATGGCTTTAATCGAAATTAACAATTAATTAATAGTTAATTTTTAAAAAGTTAACGATTTAATTTAAATTAATCGTTAACAGCCCTAGTTTTCATGTAAGCAAAAAAGACAAAGTTAATTGTTTTGATTTTTTCCACATTCTAGTTACTAATCTTAATAGACATTTTTTTAAAATAAAAAATACAAAGATTACCTTGTTTTTATCTGGAGTTAGTGTAAATCACGAAATAGAAAGATTAGCTTGTTTTTATTTGGAGTTAGTTTAAATCCGTAGGTGCGAGATTCTTTACGTTTATTGAACTTTTCCCCTAATAATAGCGATCGAAGTCAAGTGGCGTGCAACTTTTCTTGAGAAAGCTACAATCAGCAATCAGGAGCTGTCTAATTAACAATAAGAGATAGTATATATTACACTTAACAAAGTAAACTTATAGTTTCATTAATATTTAAATGGAGACCCTAAAATGTCTCTTGTTAGTCCTCACGTGCCACGTGGTGTGTAAGTGATCGGTTGTGATTTGTGACTTTGGTGCCAGTTTTTGACATCCCCTATATGTGAGGTCAAGTTTAGATGTGTTCTGGTTGTTTGCACGGGCTAAGGGTTTTACATAATGTAAGTAATTTATCTACATGTCCGTAACGCTACATTTTCTTCCAATCGCACAAACTCAAACGTAATACCGCGTCATATCCCACTGTCCTGTAAATAGGACATTGGGATGACGTGGTGTATATAGTACCTAGATGTAAAGTAAGCCATAATAATCCTATTTTTCTAGTGAATCATGCCAGGAAAATGTCATACCCTGGGTTAAGTGGAATAGTTTCTAGAACAGTGCCAGGAAGAATACTCGGAAGCTGAAGTCTGTGTGCTTGTCCTTCGCCATCCTGGACGAAGAAGAAAATTCCGGCCATCCCAAAGAAATCTGTATTGAATGGACAAGGTGCCGCTAAAACACAAAATAATGTGCAACCAATTGTAAGCCGACCTACGCCTTTGGAACTCTTTGAGGAGTTTTTCTTTTCGTTAGAGTGTTACGATGTATAGAATAGAGAAACAGGTCGATATTCAACTGATGTTAAAAGCGATCACGAATCTCAAACATCAGCTGAAGAATTGAAGTTCTGTCTTGGGATTTTGAATCTAACTGGATATCATAGAATCTCGTCAGAAACAGACTATAGGAGCGATACAGATGATCTTGTTGTTATTATTGTCCATAATGCAATGTCCTGAAACCGATTTCAGAAATTGGAAAGCAATATTTATTTCGTGGATAAATCTACTGCAGAGAGCAAACAAAGTTGTTCAATCATTCAAGATGAAGCCTTTTTGAACTTTTGAATGAGAATTTCACCAAATTTGGCTATGTTACAACTAACATCCGCATTAATGAGATGAGCTGGAAATTTAATGCCAGCCTGAAAAAAAAATTATAAAAGGAAATAAAGCTCATCAGATTTGGTTATAAATATTTGGCTTTGTGCTCCAGCTAGGAATTCTGTTACACTTCTCATTGTTTTTTGGAGAGAGAAACACAGCAACAGATTGGCCCATTGGTTTTCAAATATTCTTGAATGATGTATAATACATTGCTGATCCAAGCAGCTATGTTCTCATTTTTTATAACATCTTTACAAACATGGATCTATTATCTCAGCTGGAAGATACTGGATTTCAAGCAACAAGATTAGAGAAGACAGAGTCAATGAACAGGTCTACTGAAGTCTTCAAAAGAGATAAAAATGTCACCTCATTGAGAAAATGTGTGCGTCTACTACAGAATGTCTGAGGTACTTCTCGTGCGCTGGCACGACAGTAACATTGTAAACATTGCCACAAATCACGATTCTCTTTAGCTGTTTCATGATGTCTAGCAAAGAGTGAAATAAAAGAAAGACAAAAGCACAGTGAAAAGCCTAACTTGATCTCTAATTATACTGCTCTTATGGGCGGTGTCGACCACCATAATTGGCTTGTTTCAAATTACAGCATTTCTGTTCGTGAAAAGAAATGGTACTGGTCATTGTTTACTTGCTGCATTGATGTGACAGTAGTGAATGCATGGATTCTGTACAAAATTATCCACGGCTAAAATGCATGGCTCTGAAGGATTTCAGACGTGCAATTGATAGAGCTTATTTGAAGATAACTCTAAAACGCAAGTACACAGGGTACCCAAATTACCAATGGGAGCTAATATGGTGTGATATGACGGCGTGGGACAATTTTGTTGAAGAGTGAAAAACGGGGTACTGTCATGAATGATGCAGCAGCAAGCCTAAACCATTTTGCGAAAGGTACAATAAAAACTTCTTCCTGACGTGCTTTCAGCCTTATCATAATACATAGTGTTTTAGGACTATGATTTCTCTTAAGCTTGGTTTTATCATAGGTCCTCTCAATGTCCTATTTAGAGGACAGTATACATCTACATATTAAAAAACATTTTAATAAGTTATTTGTGCTCTAGGGACTCCAAGTAACAACACATTTACAACGGAAATAAAATTACACATGAATAATAATTTAGGAGATAACGGAATAAGAAGTAAATTATAAACCAAACATACTTAGTAGATTTTATTAATATAAAATCAGATACAAAGTTATCAAGAACATTCAGTAAACCCTCGTTTATCGCGGTTAATGGGGACCAAAGACCACCGAAATAGGTCTGCGGCATAGGAACACCCATTGTTAAGCAATACGAAGTCGGTAGATGAGTTAACGAAATAAACAATACACGTAGCTACTATATATGACATGATGATAAATATAATGTCCAATAAAAATGAAGACTTTGTAGGTGTTGATGACTTTTACTGTGATGCCGATGACTATATTTTAAGTTTCTTCAGACGGCGATGCCATTTCCTAGGTCACTTCTTCTAATACTAATATACGTAAAAACAAGCGAAGCTGTGAATCCACGAAAGTTAACCGCAATTGTAGCGAGGGATTTCTGTATTAAAAGTGTTGTCAAACATCAAATACCCTGATAAACATTTCAGTAACGCTAGAGAATGCTAAAATTAGTAGAAACAATAAAGTTATTGGAACAAACAAAAAGTTGATTTGTTTATGTTTATGTTGTTTTTAAACTGAGTGGAAATAGTTTAAAAAATAAATTCATCTATAAATAGCCTAAACTAGGGTCAGGAGTTGTTTTTAGGCTCACTGTAAATAAAAAGTGGTGGAATTCTAGCAAACTATTAAAATTGTATACCTAAATGTAGGGACCGAAGTCAAGTGGTGTGCCACTTTCATAAAATAAAAATTTTGTATACTAAAGAACGTCGTATAATTCAAACTTAGACATGCATATCTATTACACTAAATTAAAACATTTTATAGTTTCCATATTTTGAAGAAATACAATTTTATAGCCACGTTTCCTTTATTTTTTTTAATTTCTATTCACTTATTTGACGTCCACACAATGCAACTTATAAAACACCATTTATTAATACTTAATCTCATTAGATTTAAATTATATTTTTTATAAAAAAATATAAAAATATCATATCTTCTTTATTTTCACAAAATAAAGTAATATCTAAAAAATCATAAACGACGCTTTGTGGTGCGTCGTTGGTGCGATGTAATTTTCTTCTTTTTTATATTTATAAATAATAATCATTGTATACATATATACACATGTAATAAAAAACATATGTTATTTTAATTACAAATGATTATAAGTGTAAAACTATTTCAATAATGCTAAATTGAGATACAAATTTCAATTGAACAGCCCACTGTCTCTATTTACTTAACTATCGTAGAAGTCGCCTGTATATAGCTATTATAGTAATAATTTATCCATTCTGCTTTTGTTAGCATTCAAAGAAAATACATCCATGAAATTTTACAAGCATTCGAAAGTAAAAGTATCGTTTTTAAAAAAAAATTATAAATAAAAAAATATTTTTATATATAAATATAAACATGCTATAAAATAATTATACATAATACATAAGCTATAAAATGAAAATATAAGCATATCTTTGAAAAAATAAGTTCTGTTTTCGAATACAAATATCATAATATTGGACATGCCTTGAAATTGTATTTCCTGCAGTATTCTTAATCATTGATATAATGCATTTGCTATTGATTATACAGTCAAAGACATAATTATCTACGATATAATGACATTAAATTATAGATCACAAACTCATATTAAAATATCAGTTAAATCCATGGGGGGCGCCATGAGCAAAATATTGGGTGGGCCAAGTTGGTAACATAAATTAGTTTAATTCGATACCCTTGCCTTAAATAGGGCCTTGAACCCTGGGTCTCTTCCTATCTTTTGATGGACATGACACACCGCGCGTAGCGCGGTCAAGCTCCGGAGGCGCAAAACACTAGTGGGGGTCCGGGGGCATGGCCCCCCCGGAATTTTTTTTTGAATTAACAGATTAAAAGACTCAATTTAGAGCTATCCTGAAAAGAAAATGCAGATTAATTTATATAAATAAATGACATCATGCTTCAATATTATGTAGATTGTTAACATTAAAAAAAGAGAAATAAAGGAAAAAATTGAAAATGACTGATCTAAGTCATATGGCTATATTCTGAAAAATAATAATGTATATTTAGTTGAACCATGAAATGACACCATCCAATTCCAATTAACAATCTTTACCCCGACGAATCGCCAGCCCTTGTCGCATAAGGAACATTAGACTGTTCAGCTGAATGACCAACCTATTCCGATTGACTTGCTGTTCTTTAGCGAGCTGACAACTTAGCTGCGTGGCAACAGACGGTTTGTTTCTATTACTCACGTATTCGGCCGCTGCTCTGTGAGATGAAGACGCTGCATGTTCATCCAGCTTCTGGGATCCGTCTTTCCGGTTGTTGAATCCCTTGTCAATGAACGTGGACTCGACTTTACATGCTCCAACAAGACGCTTGTTGCCCATTTCACGACACCAGCTGCAAAGCAGAACTTTCCGTTGACGTGATATGCGCAGCCATGGATGACTGCTTAACCATTTTGCCTGCGGTTGTCGACGACGTCCACTGTAATCACGGGCAGCCTCGCTTAACAACGTATCATCTGGACAATCAGTTAGATCCTTGGTATCAACATCGTCAATAATAACATCAGATGAGACGACGTTTCAAACTTTTTTACTCCGTAATTTCCGGTTGAGTGGATTGCGTGAGGAAACGCTTCATAGTTTTTTTTCTCCAGGAGCTGATTGACTCTCTCTCCCTTGTCTCCCATAGACATCCCTTTATATTGGTAGTCAGAGGAATGTGGGTGACATTGGAGATCATCCTCTGGCTCAAGTCGTAAAAATTCGTTCCATTCATGTTTTTCCCTGGCCTCTATAAAATACTGTTGACATTCTCCTGTTCCCTTGTCCCACCTGGACGCAACTTAAAATGCCACTCATTGACCACTGCCATGACGTCTCGGGAGTACTCGGGACCCGGGTCGGAATTACTGGTACTTAAACTTGAGCTTTTGTTCGGCGCTAACGCGACCAGCGATCGCCGCATTCCAATGGTCAAACCTCCACTCTGCCGGGTGAGGGACTGATGCGATATGGTCTGAGAGAATGGGGGGGTAGTGCTTGGTTTCTGTGGCGGACTGATTTTTTTTCAAAATCGCAATGTTATTTAGTACTAAAAAAATTAGCCAACTTATAAAAAAGAAGAAATTAAACAGTTGCCCTATTGTTGGTTTCAGTTGATTTTTTGGGTGGGCCAAATATATTGTGGCCCATTAGCTCTAAAAATTGGGTGGGCCATGGCCCACCTGGTCCACCCTGTGGCGCCCCTCATGGTTAAATCTCTGAGTTAGCGGTGTGTTGCTTTCAAATAATAATTTATAGGTTTTATATTTTTTCAGCCGAGATATAATGAAAACTCTAAAAATGTGTGTCGCTGGAGACATAAACATAACAGAAACTGATAAGATATTGAGATGTGTGTCGCTGGAGACATAAACATAACAGAAACTGATAAGGTATTGTGTTGTTGATGGCAACACACCGAACTTGATTCGGTCATTCATGTTTATATATTGTAAGTTAGTAAATGTATAACCCCCATTATTTTATATATTGTAAGTTAGTAAATGTATAACCCCATTATTTTATATATTGTAAGTTAGTAAATGTATATCCCCCATTATTTTATATATTGTAAGTTATTAAATGTATAACCACCATTATTTTATATACTGTAAGTTGGTAAATGTAAAACCCCCATTATTTTACATATTGTAAGTTAGTAATGTATAACCACATTATTTTATATATTGTAAGTTAGTAAATGTATAACCCCATTATTTTATATATTGTAAGTTATTAAATGTATAACCCCCATTATTTTAAATATTGTAAGTTGGTAAATGTATAACCCCATTATTTTATATATTGTAATTTAGTAAATGTATAACCCCATTATTTTATGTATTGTAAGTTAGTAAATGTATAACCCCCATTATTTTATATATTGTAAGTTACTAAATGTATAACCCCATTATTTTATATATCGTAAGTTAGTAAATGTATAACCCCATTATTTTATATATCGTAAGTTAGTAAATGTATAACCCCATTATTTTATATATCGTAGGTTAATAAATGTATAACCCCCATTATTTTATATATTGTAAGCCCCCATTATTTTATATATTGTAAGTTAGTAAATGTATAACCCCCATTATTTTATATATTGTAAGCCCCCATTATTTTATATATTGTAAGTTAGTAAATGTATAACCACCATTATTTTATATATTGTAAGTTAGTAAATGTATAACCCCCATTATTTTATACACGAACTAAACATAAATGGATAACTCCCATTATTTTATATATTGTAAGCTAGTAAATGTATAAGCTCATTATTTTATATATTGCAAGTTGGTCAATGTATAACCCCCATTATTTTATATATCGTAAGTTGGTAAATGTATAACCCCATTATTTTATATATTGTAAGTTAGTACATGTATAACCCCCATTATTTTTATCATCATCATCATCGCCCTTCGTCCCATCTGGGGCATAGGCCGCGAACAAAGTCTCTCCAGGCATCCCGGTCCTGCGCCAGTCTCTCAATCTGCCCCCAGCTGTGCCCGCTCATTTTTGTGTCTGCCTCCAGTTCTCTTCTCCAGGTCATTTTGGGACGACCTCTTTTCCTTTTGCCTTGGGGGTTCCATGTGAGGGCTTGTCTCACAATGCTGGATGTAGGCTTTCTGAGAGTGTGGCCAATCCATCTCCATCTGCGCTGGCGTATTAGCTCTTCCACTGGCTCTTGTTGTGTGCGTTGCCAGAGGTCCTCATTGGTGATGACATTTGGCCAGCGGATTCGGAGAATTGCTCGGAGACATGTATTTATAAAGGCTTGAAGCTTTTTAACAATGGCTGCTGTTATTCGCCATGTTTCTGCTCCATACAGTAGGACAGGCTTTACTGTGGTGTTGAATATCCTGACCTTGGTATGAAGAGTCAAGTTGTTGCAGTTCCAAACTTTTTTTAGCTGTTTAAATGATGATCTTGCTTTGCCAATTCTCACTCTTACATCGGCGTCTGTCCCTCCTTGTGTGTCGATGATGCTTCCAAGGTATGTGAAGCTATCCACCTCTTCCAGATTTGTTCCTTCCAGTGTTATTGGAGTTTTGCTTGATGTGTTTATTTTAAGGACTTTGCTTTTTCCCTTATGGATGTTCAGGCCAAGGCAAGCAGAGAATTGTGCTACATCGTTGGTTTTCTCCTGCATCTGTTGCTGTGAGTGCGATATTAAGGCCAGGTCGTCCGCAAAGTCCAGGTCATCAAGTTGTTTCCATAGTGTCCACTGGATACCATTTCTCTTCTGCTCTGTAGACATTTTCATTATCCAGTCGATGGTTAGCAGAAATAAGAATGGTGAAAGCAGACACCCCTGTCTGACTCCGGTCTGTACCCCAAAAGCCGCTGTTGCTTGTTGGCCATGGACAATTCTACATGTAAGTCCTTCGTAGGAAGCCTTAATTATGTCAGTCAGTTTTTTGTGGTATCCCGTAGTGTCTTAGTAACTTCCACAGGGTTGGCCTGTCAACACTGTCGAAAGCCTTCTCATAGTCAATAAAGTTGATGTATAGTGGTGAGTTCCACTCCAGGGATTGTTCCAATATAATTCTCAGAGTGGCACTCTGGTCAGTGCATGATCTATCTTTTCTAAAACCTGCTTGTTGGTCTCTAAGATGGGTGTCTATTGCGTCCCTCATTCTGTTTAGCAGCACTCTGTTAAATACTTTGCTTGGTATGGATAGCAGAGTTATTCCTCTATAGTTGGAGCAAGAGCTAAGATCTCCTTTCTTTAGGGAGCTTAATGAGATTTCCTTCTTTCCACTCCGTCGGAATCTATTCTTCCTCCCATATTTTCTTGAAAAGAATGTGTAGCATTGCAGAGCTAGTCGTAATATCTGCTGTCAAGGCTTCTGCTGGTATTCTGTCTGGACCAGCTGCTTTGCCTTTCTTTAGTTGTTTAATTGCTCTGTTTATCTCTTGTTTTGTGGGTATGCTGCAGTCTATTTCTAGGTCTTGTTCCGCTGGCTCTATGTTGAGTTTGTATTGTGGGGCTGGTCGGTTGAGGAGTTCTTCAAAATGTTCTATCCATCTTTTTTTCTGACCCTCTTCATCAGGTATAGATTTCCCATCTTTAGTTTTAACAGGTCTCTCTGGATTTTTTAACTTTCCGGATAGCTTTTTTATTGTACTGAATAGTTCTCTTGTGTTTCCATGGTAAGCTGCCTCTTCTGCTTCAGTTGCTAGTCCTTCTATGTAGTTCTTTTTATCTGACCTTATACTACGTTTAACGTCTTTATTGGCTTCTGCGTATTCTGCTGATGCTCTAGCTTTTTCAGTTCTGGTGCGGCTGTTGTTGAGATTTGCCTTCTTCTTTTTCCTCTGTTGGATTTTCTCCATGGTTTCATTAGAGACCTATTCTTTATGCGTTTGTTGCCTTGGACCCAACACTTCTTCACAGGTGGTCGTAAGTATTTCTTTGAAGCTTGTCCAGTTTTGGTCAACTGTTTCTTCGTTGCCAAGTTCTTGTAAGATCTGGAATTTGTTTGTTAGCGTAAGTTTGAACTCATTAAGTTTTGGTCCCCCTTTCAAAAGAGTAGTGTTAAAACGTTGGCGCTTGCTTCCCTCACTTGTCCAATTCTTTTTCAATTTGAGCCTTAGTTGGGCAATCAGTAGATGATGGTCTGAGGCTACATCTGCCCCTCTTTTTACCCTTACATCTTGGAGAGATCTTATAAACTTTTTGCAGATACAGATATGGTCGATTTGGTTAGCCGTTGACATATCTGGTGATATCCATGTTGCCTTGTGGATATTTCTATGCATGAAGAGACTTCCACCAATGACCAGTCCATCTGCAGCACATAGATCTGCTAGCCTTTCACCATTATCGTTCATCTCTCCGAGGCCATTTGTTCCCATGCATTCTTCATATCCATTATTGTTGCTGCCTATTTTTGCATTTAGGTCGCCCATTAGAATAATCACATTGCTCCTAGGACACTTTTGGATAAGGGTTCTCAGTCTGTTGTAGAAGTCCTCTTTGTCCTCTTCTTTACTGTCGTTAGTAGGAGCGTATACCTGAAGAAGATCCATATTGACTTCTTGCTTTTTGGTCTTAAATCTTGCGGTGATTATTCGGGGACCATGGGCCTCCCACCGTAAAAGGGCGTTCTGGGCAGTTTTGGAAAGCATGATTGCTACTCCTTGGGTGTGGGCTGCGTTTTCTTCATCATGGCCTGAATATAGTAGCAGTTCTCCTGTGCTGAGCTTCATCTGACCTGAGCAGTCCATCAGGATTCACTTATCCCTAGGATGGCTAGCTTGCTCCGTTGCATTTCGGCAGCAACTTGGGCAGTTTTCCAGCTTCGAACATGGTCCTTACGTTCCATGTTCCTAAGTTGGTGGTGGTCCTAGTGGAGAGGATGGTTGTCTGCCGGGTGGTTTCCAGTTGGCTTTGGCCACCCAGCTTCATAAGTTCTCTGTTACGAGACCCATCATCTCCAAGGTCCGAGTTTCCTATTTTTTTCTTTGTTCACGTTTTTATAGCAAGGCTTTTTTTACGGGAAGAGATGCTAGCCCTTCGCACAACCCTCCTCCACCCTCACCCGGGCTTGGGACCGGCTACGGCGGAGTTCCATTATTTTATTTTATATATTGCAAATTACTTTTATATGCATTTATCCAAGATTTCTACGACAGTTTAGTTCACTTTCAACTAATGTCCTTGACATTTCTGTACAGAAGTGGTTAACTAAAATTTGACACGAGGGTTCAGCCACATACTCTTATTTTCTGTTATTTTTTTCTGATTTATCTCTATCTAACATGTTAACTGTTTTTGCTAGTGTCGTGGTCGGTATTATATTGAACAACCTTTCCTGTCGCGAAATAATGTGCGTATTTTATTGACAATAATTTTTATAAATATATTCCTTATCGGTGCGCATTATATTAAACACTAGGTTGTGCTGCTGCCTCGAGGCGCCTACGGCGCCCACCTTTTTCAAAAGCCCAACTAACTTGTCGTTGTATGATTATTCTAATAATTATTTTATTATTTATTTATGATTTTAATACAATTACACTTTAATTTAATTGTTGAATCTTTGTTGGTGGTTTGAATGTCCAAGCCCTCAACATATATTTATCCCAGACAATACACTGAACTCGTCACAAGCCTTCAGCCATGTTGCTCTGCTTTGACATGTTACACATGTGGTATTAAGTATAGCTGAGGTTCAGAATCAGCAGTTCTGTCAACTTTTAAACTATTTCACCAGTGCCACAAGAAGTCATATCTAAGGCGATGTTACCTTCAAATCGGATTTTCACAGAACAACGTTAATAATGACGTCATGGTTTCAATGCCCTACAGTTTTTAAACATGAGCCATCAAATTCTTATGTACAAAGTTTGATCAAAATTCATCCAATGTAAATATTGATCCTTCACTGAAAACGTCAACATTTCATGGCGATCGGATAAAATTGCCGGTAATCAAAGTTTAAAATATTATTTGTACAGCTTATATAAGAAATAAATGACATGAAGATTCCCTGGGCCCAAACGGGGCAAAATTTTGATTCTGTAAAATCGATTTGGGACTAAAGTCTTTAAATATTATGAATCAATAGAAATTATGAGTGTAATCCAATATATTATTTTAATAAACGTAAATACGTTTTTGTACCATATTTGGTCAATTTCAATCGATTTACACAGTGGCCATAGTAGGCACAAACTACATTTTGATTTGCTACGGCCCAAAAAGAGTGGTAATTTAAAAAAAATATATATTAAAAAAACATTCCGGTTATTATCATGACAATGTACTCAACAATTCTCTAAAGTGTCATGCTTCTTTCTAGCTACACAGGAAGTCGGAGAATTAGAGAGGAGTTACCTGACTGGGTGACACGAAACCTAGTGACGTCACTGAATATAAATAGAATCAATGTTTTGATTGTTTATGTTAACCCAACTATAATGTAATTAATCTGATTTTTTGCCTTTGTATGTCAGTTTTCATAATCGTATTGATCGTTACATCTCTGACCAAAATACATATCTGTAAATATGCATTGCATCAAGGGAAATATTATATTTTTATTTTAGTATTGTCTTTTATTCTTCAGATTGTTCAGTAAATAAAACTTTCCTTTGGCTTTATGTTCTCATTTTTTTAAAATAGCTTACTACCTTGTAGTGAATTACGTCATTTAACTCAATCTATTAGAATATAGACCGATATATTAACCACGCTAGTGAACTACGTCATTTAACTCAATCTATTAGAATATAGACCGATATATTAACCACGCTTGTGAACTACGTCATTTAACTCAATCTATTAGAATATAGACCGATATATTAACCACGCTTGTGAACTAAGTCATTTAACTCAATCTATTAGAATATAGACCGATATATTAACCACGCTTGTGAACTACGTCATTTAACTCAATCTATTAAAATATACGATATATTATCCCCGGCGTGTGAAACACGTCATTTAACTCAATGCAGTGGTATATAGACCGATATCTTACCACCAGGGAATTAACTACAATTACATTTCCGACATCTCTCGTCTGGGAAACGAATGCAACGATCCCTTCAAGAGGAGAAATGTTAGGTTTTAAAATCAGGGTCTATACATAAGTCGGTGATTCCATGGATTTTTTCACCTTCTGGCTAGTTTTAAACAGAAGTCAGCACCAGAGTTAACGTTTGTAGTATCTAATTAATTATTTTTAAAATGTTTGGTTTTAGAATTGCTGTCCATTTACTGTTTCAACTCAAACGAATCAACTATTATATCAATGTTAATAATAATGTCTTAAATGATCTTTCCAATTTTCATTTGTCAGTATGCAAAATGAAAGCCCCGTATGAAAAATTGCACATTTTAGTCAACAATTGTTCAATTCTTAAACAAATTTACAAGTGCCTACTTTTGAAAATATGATGCAATGTAATTCTCAACTTCTGTGCTATGTCAGTCAATTAAGTGCGCTGTAATTCTCAACTTCTGTGCTATGACAGTCAATTAAGTGCGCTGCAATTCTCAACTTCTGTGCTATGTCAGTCAATTAAGTGCGCTGTAATTCTCAACTTCTGTGCTATGTCAGTCAATTAAGTGCGCTGTAATTCTCAACTTCTAAGCTGTGTCGGTCAATTAATTGCGCTGTAATTCTCAACTTCTACTTCTGTGCTGTGTCAGTCAATTAAGTGCGCTGTAATTCTCAACTTCTGTGTTGTGTAGGTCAATTAAGTTCGCTGTTTGGAAGGACTTTCTACCTCTTCTTTCTAAGTACTGTCAACATATATAAAATATACAGTAAAGTACTGTCAACATATATAAAATATACAGTTAAGTACTGTGAACATATATAAAATATACTGTAAAGTACTGTGAACATATATAAAATATACAGTAAAGTAATGTGCGTATAGGGCTAAAATTGTAAACGTTATTTATAAAAATAAATATATAGCGAGAAAACAAATCTTTACCACATGCATAAAAGTACATTTTAATTTTTTTTTAAAACAGAGAACAATTTCTTCCAACAAGAATGACAGTAAATATTAATAAAAATAAGATGGAAAATACGAAATAGTTTTTATGTTTCGTAGCCATGAAACAGAGTAAGTCGGGACCGGCGAAACTCGTGGACTCGCTTCATATATATCTATATTTTTGGGCTGCGGAAAATAACGATTAATTTCTAAATTAATCGAAAAATTTTATCGATTAAATATCGATTAAAATAATTTTAAATTAACAAATAAATTTAAATTAATCGTTACCAGCCTAATATACATAAACATATATATATATATATATATATATATATATATATATATATATATATATATATATATATATATATATATTCTAACTCAATACTAACTCAATACTAACTTAATACTAACTCAATACTAACTTAATATTAACTCAATAATAACACCAATTCAAAAACTAATTGATCTAGATTAAGATGGATATACTTGTTTGTCAATATTTGATTAGGTCGTGTAAAATCAAATGGAAAATAAAATTACATTAAGGCCCTTTGGAAAATGGATGCAGGATGTGCATATTTCATACGGCCTGAACATTTCAATATAGATTATTAAATGGAGATACGTGTTTATATTTATTTTTTTAAAAAAATCTAATCGGTAATGAAGCTTTAAAAATTTACGAAAAAAATTATTTCGGGCCTAGGCCCCAAAGGAACAGTCGTTAGGAGTTCATTATCATATAGAATTTTTTTTTGTTTAGATATAAAATTTGGTGAATAATTCATCCATATACCCAGTAGCTAGTGGCGTAGATAGGAATTTGTAGGGATTTGGGGGCCCGGGAAGCTTAACCTCTTAATAAATTGGGCTTCCGCCTCAAAGGGGGCCGTGGGGGACTTTTGAATTTGGAACCCCTTCCCCTCCCATAGTTACGCCACTGCTATTTGCCACTGTTTAAAACACCTTTGATATAACTCATGTTTACATTTGCATTACTGGCCCCCGGCCCCTAATAAGTGGTGTTTAGAAATAATAATAATGACACTAAACTTCGTGGTAGCGTACTTAAAAACTTCCCAACATTAAATCACCATGGGATGAATAAAATACTATTTATACAACTTAAAAACTGAAATAAGGGCCGGGGGCCCTATTTTTTAAGATGTTAAGTTCAAAACAACAGTTTGCTTCAATCTCGATCATGATGGATATATTTATTTGCCAAAATTTGGCAGGAAGACCAAATATTCTGTGGAAAAAAGGTGCCGGACCGCGTAACTGCAGCGTTAATATAATTAATAATATTATTATTATTAGTTAAAGCGATAAAAAAATAAGGAAAGATCATATTTTGTAGAGCTTACAATAAATTCAATACATATTATTGTTGTAATCATATTAGAGGTGCAGTAAAATTACATCGCACCAATGACGCACTACAAAGCATCGTTTATGATTTTTTAAATAAGACATTTTGTTGGTAAAATAAGTATGATAAATAGAATAATTTAAATTTTGCTAAAATGTTATTTAAATTTAATAAGACTAAGTATTAATAAATGGTGTTCTTATATTTTGCATTGTGTGTACGGCAAAAAAGTGTATAGAAATATAAATTTAAAAAAAATAATAATTTTGAAGTTGTAATTCTTCAAAATATGGAAACTATAAAATATTTTAATTCACTGTAATATATATGCATGTCTAATTTTCAACTATACAAAGTGCACCTTATGCATTAGCTGGTATTTTATGAAAGTGGCACGTCACTTGAATTCCATTCCTACAATTAGGGATACAATGTCAATAAATTGTTAGCACTCTACTACCATAATCATGCACTGAGGCTAATGAGCAACATATATATTATATTAGAATATGTTTGACAAAATTATCGATTTGGTCTTACAAAGTGTGTTACTAACCTTTTATTGATATTTGGATTTTCTTTTATCTAATTTTGTTCTCACTATTATATGTATAATAGGTCAAAACATGTCTGATTTGTTTATTTTAATGATTATACCAGGTTATTATTAGCACTGACGATGTGGTCGAGTGACATGCGTACTCGGCTGGCGTACCGATTGTCATGGGTTCGAATCCATGTGAAGGCAAGGGTTTGTTCCCGAGACCTAGGGCGTTCCTGAGTCCACCCAGCTCCGAATGGGTATCTAACACTAGTTAGGGAAATAAAGGCGGCTGGGTAATGCGTGAAACCCTTATAGCCGTGTCCTGTGAACGCTGCATCACTTGCCAACAGATCGGCATTGTCTGTGGACGCATTATTCTTCTGTATAGAAAGAGCGTCTGTATAGATACGACAAGACGTTGTTACAAATAGAACCTTAAGAAGATATATCCTCTCCCATACATAGTCTCTTTCCGTTCGTTTCAAAAGAAGCAAAATATTAAAAATGTTATAAACACAGATTTGTAGCCAAAGAATGAATATTCTGTGTGTTTAGAGAGAAAGAAAAAATAAATAAATTTGGAATCTTTTATTAAAATGTATTTTTTTAGTGAAATGTCATTATAAGAGCACATAAAAAGTGGCCATACTCATTAATGCCAGTTTCTGAATATAGCAATAAAACATCTTGTCTTTACCATAATACAATATTTTAAATAAACTATATACTAAAAACCTATGTTTAAAAAAAAAGTTTGAACAAATAATTGTATAAAATAAAAGAGTTGAAAAACGAATTAATTTCCTTGATAAATGCAACTTTTACACATATTTTGGGCATATTTGTCTTGAACAATGAGATTTAATGCAACTTAAAATAATTATAATTTGTTTTTTTTAATGCAAAACCTTCCTTTGGGGGGCATCCATAAATGACGTCATTCGATTTTTGCCGATTTCCCCCTCGTCACTCGTCATGAAAAGTTAGCCCCCGCCTCCGCCTCAAATGTAACGTCATAAACTTTTCATCAAAGCCGTATTTCCTATTTGAAAATGACCATGTTTCAAATCATTTTATTGTTATTTATTTATGCACTTAATGAAAGTTTATGTAGACTGCACTCTAATATCATTACACGCGTGAAGCCATTTCAAACGTTATTTAAATGAATTTTAAATAACAAATATTTAAGTAGAACTTTTATTTAAAGTTGCGAGTTGTGTTGTAAAGTAACAGTTCTTAAACACCCCCACCTCCTCTTAAACACCCCAACCTCCTCTTAAACACCCCCACCTCCTCTTAAACACTCCCACCTCCTCTTAAACACCCCCCACCTCCTCTTCGAATGTCGTCACAAATGTGTGAAATCCTCCCCCCCAACCCTAGGTGCGAAACGCCATTTATGGACGGCCCTTTTGTTTATAAATGTGTGGTAGGTCGTTGTTTAATAATGGTAAATGACGTCATCATTTCTGTCCTATGTAATTATTTTGTATGTTTTTAATGTGACACTGTACTCCTTATAAGAATCACAATATATTTTGTTCAGGCCGAATTAAAACTAAGTTTTTATAGAAACAAAAAGAAGAGCAACAGTTATGTATTTATTATCAAGCTATGTTAATTAGGAAAATTTTACTTACCATTCATAGACAAATAATATACACATTATTTGAGGCCCAATAAACTTGTTTATGTATGTTAAATAACTGGAAAAAATTTGTTGTTTAATTTTTATTATTTTTATCATAATTACTATTTTTATTATTATTTTACGTTTAACCCCACTTGTAAAACTAGCCAGAATTAACCCATCTCCAGAATATACCCCGTGTAACAGGTCACATTAAACCCATGTCCAGAATATACCCGGTGTAACAGGTCACATTAAACCCATGTCCAGAATATACCTGATGTAACAGGTCACATTAAACACATGTCCAGAATATACGCGGTGTAATAGGTCACATTAAACCCATATCCAGAATATACCTGATGTAACAGATCACATTAAACCCATGTCCAGAATATACCAAAGAAGTTAAATTATCCCAAATCGAAAAGATACCCCGAACTAAAGGTCAGCTTATACCGCTATGATAATATGAACACACAGTTATAAACTGATGAATAACTAACCTTTTAGGCACTCTATTTGTGTGTTAAGTTTTAACGATAAGTTAAAATCTCTACTCAAGAAGGAAATATGTTTTATTTACAATAAAATACAAAAATAAAAGACATCATAATACGATGTCTAATAGGACAGTCACTTTTTATTCAAGGCTACACTCTATACAACTATAAATGAAGTTATTATTTTTACATTTTATTCTTTTAGAGTTGATGCATTCAAAAGATTGTTGTATAAACATGTTGACACAATGTCACGGCATAATACAATCTTAATAAAACGATACATCACTTTATTTTCAACCCTCGGATACGAATTAATTATATAGAAAGAAACATCAGATCGAATGATATATTTCTATTTTTTAAATGTCATTTTGAGGTAATGTTTCAAGAAATAAACATAATTCTAATTTTCAAAATTATATGATTATAACAAATCATAAAGAAATCATATATTTTTTCTGTTATTATGTAATGACCCAATAAGTCAAGCTATATAAAGCAATAGTCATATATCACCTAATGATATCAATAGTACATTAGTCAAGTGACATAAAATAATTTAATCAAATTGTTGTTTGTTTGACCTCCTTTCCCAGCTATAAATACAAAGGTATATCCACGTCGTTGATAAAAGTTAGCCGGAATAGCTTAATGTTATACTAATTATTACATGACAAATACATATAAAGTCACGTGAGCAACAAAACATATACAAGGTAAATTAAGTGAATTGTATTTCTCTTATCTTATCTTATCTTATCTGTTTACAGACGCTCCTTCTATACAGAAGATTATTGCGTCCTACGCTTATCTATGGTTTGTGTTTAGTCCTGCATTTTTATTAGAGATTTAAATGTTGATAAAGTGTTGGTTTTCCTGGATTCTTCAGGCAACCGATTGCACGCCCGAATTCCGGACGGGAAGAAGGAAAACTTGTATGTGTTTGTTCTTGCATACGGAATAAGAAAGGTGTTTTTATCCTTATGTCTATCTGAGGGTTGTATTAAGTTATCTTTGTGTTGTATTTCTAAATTAGAATTAATTGCTTTATGTATGATTACTACTTTGCTCTTGGTTCTTCTATCCTCTAGTGTTTCAAGGTTTAATGATTTAACTAATGGTGTTACTCTTGTCAGTTTCGAATATTCTCCAGTAATGAATCTGGCAGCTCTTTTTTGAATTTGTTCTAGTTTATCAATGTTTTCTTTGGTGGATGGGTCCCATACAGAAGATGCATATTCTAGTGCAGGTCTCACCAAAGTGAGGTAGCATTTTAGTTTTATATCTCTATTACATTTGTTAAAGTTCCTTTTTATAAAGCCTAAGGTTTTGTTTGATTTTTTAATAACTTCATTGACATGGGGATTCCATGATAGTTTCTCATTTATTAAGACTCCTAAGTATTTTGCATCTTTAGTTTGGGTCAGTTCTTTTCCATGAATGTAATATTTTGAATTTATTTGTTTCTTTTTCTTTGTTACTCTTAACAGTTGACACTTTTCTGGATGGAAAGACATACTCCAGTTAGTTTCCCATTTTATCAATTCATCTAAGTCTTTTTGTAAAATTTTGTTATCTTGTTCTGATTTAATTGTTCTATAGATTATACAATCATCAGCAAATAGCCTAACTTTTGTACCTGTTGAGATGTTGTTGGGTAAATCATTTATATAAATTAAAAAGAGTAAGGGACCTAGCACAGTTCCTTGTGGAACTCCTGAGTTAACCTTTATTGGTGCAGATTTAGATCCATTAATTATTACAGTTTGCTCCCTGCCCAAAAGGAAGTCTTGGATCCAGTGATGTAAGGAACCTGAGATTCCAAAGTAGTTAAGTTTTTTAAGTAAACTAAGGTGGTGAACTTTGTCAAATGCTTTTGAGAAGTCAAGTAATATTGTATCTATTTGATCATTTTTGTCCAAGCCTTTTGATAGTTCATCTATTAAACCTATTAATTGTGTTTCACATGATCTGTTTTTTCTAAAGCCGTGTTGATGTGGGCATAGGGCATTATATTTGTCAAGGTGGTTAACTATTCTACTATATATTATGTGTTCTAGTAATTTACACGTGATACTAGTAAGTGATACAGGCCTGTAATTACCAGGGTCTGATTTATCCCCTTTCTTAAAGAGTGGACTTACATTAGCTAATTTCCAATCCTGGGGCACTTTACCCTGGTTTAGAGAGGCTTGAAAGAGAACTACAAGGATTGGGGACAGTTCATTGCTTAGTTCTTTTAATAATCTTGCAGGGAAATCATCTGGGCCAGTAGCTTTGTTCATTTTTAAGTTTTTTAGGAGTGAATGTATACCTATCTCATCTACAGTTATGTTACCTATTTCCTCCATTTTACTTAAATTTATTAAAACTTCTTTGTCGCCTGAGGCAGAAAAAGATGATGCAAAATATGTGTTAAGGATATTAGCTTTAGTTTCATTATCATTATAGGTTTTATTATTTTAGCCTTTTAGTGTGGCTATTCCTGAAGGTTCCATTTTTTTAGATTTGATAAAGGACCATAAGTTTTTATTGTTATCTTTGGTAATTACATTGTTTATATATTCATTTTGGAGGTTCCGACTAAGTTTTTGTGTCAAATGTTTAATCTTTAAGTATTTTTTGTGTATCCTATATGAATTGGTAGCTTTATATTTCTTAAATAAGTTCTCTTTTAGTTTGCATAGCTTTTTCAATCTAGAATTGAACCAGCATTTGTTAATTTTATTTGATGTTAGTTTTGTTGGAAAATTCTCATCCATTATAGTTTTTAGATTTGTTTTTATATCTTTCCAAATTTCTTCTACTGGGCTATTTGTGTTAAATTTACTTAGGAAAGTTTGTTGGAAGTTAGCCGCTGATTGGTGTAGTTTTATTGAATTACATTTATTCCAAAGATAGATTATTCTTCTAGGTATCTTATTAATTTTAGTTTTTATTGTATTGGTGACCCTAACAATATTATGGTCGGACAGTCCTGGAATTATTTTATAGTCTAACACTAGTCCTGGTCTATTTGTTAGGAATAAATCTAGTGTTTTATTTTTCCTTGTTGCTGTTTTTACTATCTGTTCTAGGTTTATGTTGTTTATAGTGTCTAGGAAGTGTTCATTAATTCCCCTAATGTTCCCCGTTTTACGAAACACATGAAATCTTAAAATATCATAAATAAGGAATTAACATTGTTCGTTAGTATGTGTGTGTTTATGTGTGTGTGCGTGAGTGTCATTTTTCCGTCGTGATGGCTTAGGGCCCAGGACAGTGATGGTGAACCTATGCCACGCGTGCCATAGACGGCAAGCAGAGGCTCATCATCCGTCACGCAACTAAAATATTACTTCTTCAATCAAACCACTTTGCTGGCACTTTCTGTTGGCATTTTGCAATATATAAGTAAGTTTTAAATGAAATTTGGGCACGTGGCACCACAAAGGTTCGCCATCACTGGCCTAGGACCATTCTCATCATATAAGTCACGTGCTTTGTGAGCCTTGTGTTACTTTCATGGCCTATTAGCCATATTATTGACGTAATGTGTGTCGACATGTAGGACAAGAGATGGTTGTGGTGATATCAGGAGCCTTGTGATACTTTGGTGACCTATTAGCCCTATTCTTGACGTAATGTGTGTCGACATGTAGGACAAGAGATGGTTGGAATGATATCAGGAGCCTTGCGTTACTTTGGGGACCTATTAGCTATATTCTTGACGTAATGTGTGTCGACATGTAGGACAAGAGATGGTTGTGGTGATATCAGGAGCCTTGTGTTACTTTGGTGACCTATTAGCCCTATTCTTGACGTAATGTGTGTCGACATGTAGGACAAGAGATGGTTGGAATGATATCGGGAGCCTTGTGTTACTTTGGTGACCTATTAGACTTATTCTTGACGTAATGTGTGTCGACATGTAGGACAAGAGATGGTTGGAATGATATCAGGAGCCTTGCGTTACTTTGGTGACCTATTAGCTCTATTCTTGACGTAATGTGTGTCGAGATGTTTGTAATGATATTAGGAGGCTTTAGTGCAAGATCCCTGCTGCCTCCCAGGAGTCATGCTAAATGACCATTCAGTGTGGTCTTAAGGTTATCTTTGTATCGCTTACGTGGACCTCCACATGCTCTCTGCCCAACAGCAAGCTCATCATTTGGGAGGCGATGGTCTGGCATCTGCAAGCCGTGCCTCATCGAGAGAAGTTGACAGAGCATTAGGCTTGGTTAAATACTGGGTAGTCCTGTCCTGGTAAGTACTTCAGTGCTTGCAATTTTTTACATACTGAGTATCCTATCCTGACAAATACTTCAGTGTTTTGTAATGTTTAAATACTGGCTAGTCCTGCCCTGACAAGTACTTCAGTGTTTGTAATGTTTAAATAATTTTTTAGTACTTTCCTGAAAAGTACTCCAGTGTTTGTAATGTTTAAATACTGGGTAGTCCTGCCCTGACAAGTACTTTAGTGTTTGTAATGTTTAAATAATTTTTAGTACTTTCCTGAAAAGTACTCCAGTGTTTGTAATGTTTAAATACTGGGTAGTCCTGCCCTGACAAGTACTTCAGTGTTTGTAATGTTTAAATACTGGGTATTCGTGTCATGTCAAGTACTTCTGTGTTTGTAATGTTTATATACTGGGTAGTCCTGTTATGACAAGTACTTCCGTGATCTGCCTGGTACATTACTTTTTTCTTATTTGTACTGTTAGTTTGTCCACAGTTTGAGCAGGAACTGGATAATATATATACTCTACGTTTCAGGTGTGTTTCTGGGGCAACGGTGAGTAAAATGTACAAAAGGAGCGTCTGTCACAGAGAATATAATTAAAGTAGGTCCAGGAGAGTGTCACACTTGATCTTTGTTTATATTGGCTTAATAAAAGTATCACATGTTTTAATCGTCTGAAACGTGATATAATATATAATGTTGAGGAAGAATTGGGAATTAATGTTATGATTTATGTGAGAAAAAAAAACAGTCAATAGTATATTCCATTTTAAGCATTTACTAAATTATCGTTAATAATTTGTGCACATCACTAGTATGTTCGTATGTATCAAGACTATATATCCTGTCAAATTTTGTTATTCCAGCTTATTGAATGTTATTTTTGGTATTGTTCTTAGAAAACATCCTCATTAAATATTAGAAGCTTACGATGAATACATTGTAGCGCTATTGACAAAATAAATATATATACATATGCAATGAAAAGTATCCTAAAAATATACATTCATTTTATTAAAATTATATTTGATTTGCATTTAAATTGTATCCCATCAGTGGCGCACCACAAAGCACCGAGTGTGATGTATTTAATATGACATTTTGTTATAAAAACTGAACATCTTTACATAAGAAAATCTTTGCATAAAAAATTAATTTAGTTTTAATTAATTAATTAAGATCTACGACACATAATACCAATCACTGTTGTATTAGAAATGTTTTATTGTATGTAAATTAGAATTAATTTAATGTAAAAATAAAATTCAAATAAATTGTGGATTTTTAAAATGATAATTATTTCAAGATATACAAACTATTAAATGTATTTAAAAAGTCTGAGTAATATGAAGGTCTCATTTTTGAGTACACCACCGTCAAAACTGAACAGTGATTTCTATCTTAATCAAGTGGTACGCTACTTGACTTCGATCCCTAAAATTAGGGATACAATTTCTAAAAACTGCCAAAATTCACCTACCCCGTGTATACACCCCGACTGTTGAGAACACGCTCGTGTCCACAGTTCAGGCTATTTATAGATCCTAATTTATTTACAAAACTCGTGCATTAAGAGTAAAAAACTGAAAGTGAAAATTGACTTGGTGTTTTCTCACATAACTACATGATTTCTGCAAATTTTAGAATTCTCTAGTTTTAATGAACTATCTTTTATGGTAGTGGACGCGTGACAATGATATGAACTTATAAAATCTGTTACTGCACCTATCTATATCATGTTTTCAACTTTTTCATTCATATAATTATCAAATCTCCCTGAGAAGTTAAATAGTGGGTTTGTTCTCCCTTGTTGTAGTGATCGATAGCTAGTAAAATACCACGGCAATAAATAAACAGAGGTAAGTTAATAAGTCCTAAAATATTTCCGTGATAGTTGTAATGACGTAAGGCAAATTAAATCGAATTACTTTAATTCAGCATCTAATTTACATTTAAACAAACAGAGGGGTAAAATGTGCATACACACAAAAAATAAATACTAGATATAAAAGTGAAACATAGATATTTGTATTGGGTTACTATAGCCAATGTAATACAAATAATTAATATTAATTAAATAATTTCTTTTACAATTTAATTGATTTGTGAAACATTTTTTTAAATCTTTAACGCAAGGCAATGTCGTCAATTCCACACAACAAAACTTTTTAACCTCACCACCCCACAGTCCTGTAAACAGTGGACATGATTTTGTTTTATATTGGACTCAATGAGTTTAGTGAAGTTTTTTTAGTTGTAATGGTGGTTAGATGATTTCAAATAATTCAAAGGTACACTTGATTTAACAATTCATCAAAGATGACTAAATGAATGTTAAAAAAATATCTGCACTACGGACCAAAGAAACATACTGTAAAGTTTATATTTTTCGCTCTCTTTAAAAATGGTTTGAAAACAATCTCAGGCGCCATCTAGTATTTATTGTAAGCTAACATTGCATATAATTAATAACAAGTAACAATCTCAGGCGCAATCTAGTATTTATTGTAAGCTAACATTGCATATAATTAATAACCAGTATCCCGTAGACTTGGGATGTATCAGTGTACATAATAATTAAATAAAGTGTACAACTTTTGTAGAAACAGAAGCCGATTGATTTACTGGGATTAATATACAGAGCCGGAGGCCGGAGATGATCTAATATGGGACAGCGGTTGATCATCTACTTTGTAGCCTTGAAGAATGATCTAATACGGGACAACGGTTGACCATTGACTTTGTAGACTTGAAGGATGATTAACAAATTTTTAAAAATAGCTTAGGCTAAATGAAGCAATTAATAATGTTACGTTTTGTGTAATAGATAGTGGAAGTTGTTGTTCGTCTTATCGTAATCAACTAAAATAACAATCTACATCTTACATATGGACCTTGGCTGTTTGGTGAGTTCGTTGGTGACTTATAAAACAATATTATTTAAATCAATGTATAAAGTAGCAAAACAAGGACATTAAATGTCACATTGGTTTTCTTAAAACAAAAACGTTTAGAAATTCGTCGTTATATCGAAGATGAAAGTTGATATATCGACGCTAATATGTCCCATAACTTGTTCTTGTTATTGTTATACTGTGACCTATAGGACGTACATAATGGAAGTAGAGGGAGTGACGATATTTTAGTTATCTAAATGTTAGTGTTCTTAAACGTGAACCAAACAATAATTAAAGAACGCGGTGTCTATATAACTATAAACAAATCCAGGGAACATATTTTAGAAGCGAGATTCAGATCTGGATTGATGCCATTAAATAAAAGCAAGTGTCCCAAAGTGTATGCTGTAGTAAATGTGTGAGACATTTTTTAGAAATAAGACAACAAACTATAATATCAATAGTATATCAAGTTTCCGTCACTCAAGCCTATCAACATAAATTGAAGTATAGAACTTTAAAGGAAATACCCAACAAATAAATACTCCCATGTGTTAAAGGGACGCTACCGCACTAGAGTAGATGCCCTTGACCACGTGAATTACGTCAATGACATGGTAGAGTTATGCCCTAATCCATTTAGAATATACCACGGTCACGGGGGTAAATAGTATAGACATCACTGTTAGATTTATGTATGATATAAAGAGAGACGTTTGTTTATTTGAGAAGCAATGGTGACAAGTGAGTGAGGAAATATATTGCAATTTTTTCAAAATTAATATTTTTACACATCTACAAAACTTTCATAATTATAAATGAAATGTTATTTGTATGTTGTAATTTTTAAGATTAGTAATTTAATGATATATCCCTTAAAAGCAAGGCAAGGTGTTAGCATAATCCAAAAGTTCCGGGAATTCCTCATGAAATTTGATATCTGTTAATTTATTTTTTTCTGACAGGAAAGACACGGTAAAATGAACATAAAGCAAATGATACGATGGGGCACTGACAATGTAAGTTGAACTAACTCAAAGTGCGCAAATTTGAATTCTGTTACAAATGAAAGCTCCTGAGAAAGCGTACTTCTGTAGACAACAGCTAGGCCTCCACCTCGAGTGGAACGTGTAAATGATGGAACAGAATAGCCGAGTGGAGCAAGATCAGCACACTTTCCCTCATCACCACGTCTGACAAAAAAAGGTCCGATAAACTGATGTCAATCTGCCTGTCAATGATGAATTCGCATACAGCTGTACGTTTGTCACATGGACCAAGTGACTTTGCGTTAAATGATGCAATGCAGAGATTTCTTTCTGTGCTGTTGGAAGACTTTCCCAATTATTATTATTATTGACTTCCATCCCTAATTCTGGAAGGGTTGTCGTTTATAGTTATTTTTAATTCATGGACAATCTGATCTGGATTAAAAGAATACAATCTCACATTAAAACTTTTTTAGTCTTATATATGAATCAGAACACAAAAAGAGGACCATTCACCGACTATTTAATTGCGTATCTTAGTGACAGAAAGAAAACGTGCATGTAGTTGATCGTACTGACGAGATGGGAAAGACAGATAGATCTCTAAGACATGAAGTACAGCGTCATATAAAATAAATTAAAACTACATAAACTTGTTGTGTACGGCAGAATTAATGACGTCATATAAAATTATTATTTGGATTTATTAACCTGTTATAAACAATATAGAAAACATTTCTTCATATTTTTTCTATTAATCAATCTCAATTCTAATATTATCTTATCTGCCACAGACCCTCTATTTATACAGAAGATTATTGCGTTCTACAATAAATCCACGGTTAGCCTCTAGTCTTGCATTTTAATAGAGTTTTAAAAGTTGATAGAGTGTTATTTCACCTTTTTTCCTCAAACATCCATTTCCACACAGGAATTTATCTAAATAAAAATAAAGTTAAAAAATGACGTGTGATATCCCAAAGATAACGTCCATATTATTATGTTCTACCTTGTTGTTTTAGTTCTCTAGATACATTGTATCGTGACGTGTACGACACAATTATAAATATGTAGAATACGTATTGCATGAAGAGAAAATAATTCTTAGAGATTTTAATTTAGTTTTGTATATTTTTTAAAAAAATAAATAATATGTGATTTTGTAATGTTTTTGAAATGACATAAGTAAAATGTGTCTTAAAATTAAACATATTTAAATTATATGCATTTGTTTCAAAATAATGTCTACACACACATTCTTGTATATATATATATATATATATATATATATATATATATATGTATGAATGTATGTATATCATTAATATAATGAGTATCAAATGTACACTAGATTTTACAAAGGCAGGATTTTTCGCCACATAAATCATCATTGTAAATTCAAATATATTTTAAATCTAACATGCTTAGCATTGGTTCAGGAATTTATTATATAATTTATTTAAGCCAGTTTAAAATGATTACCTTGAAATATCTTTACAGCAGAAATTAAAGAAACCTGGACATGAGACTTTAGTCACGTGATATGATTTTTGTTAGTTGTAGATGAGAGTAATTATAAGGATTCATCAATTTAAATTATTGATATTTTCAAGTCAAAGTTCTAAAATTAAATGTTATTCCCGTAAACAAATAACCTCAAGGCTTTAATGACACGGTATAACACTGAGACATTTATCTATTGTCTCCACTCTCCTGTGTCTACTGATTCCACTCTCAATATTATAAACACAATTGTTACAAGACCTCTACAGTCTCTACTATATCTTTGTTATTAAAATATGTTTTAAAACGATCCATATTAGTTAATTTGTATTATTGATAAACTGATGTTAATGAGATTGTTTTTAATAAATGTGATAGATCTAGTGCAGATTTATAAGTACAGGGAGCCTTGGGTTACGACGGTCCCGACTTACGCTGTTTCGTGGTTACGAAAAAAAAATAAAAAATATTACGCATCATTCCGTCTTTTTTAAATCCCTTATATTAACTTCGCGGCCGTCTCTGTCTGTCTCTCTGTCGTCATCTCATCATCTCATGGGCGGGCGGGGGGAAAAACAAAAGTCGAAAATGACCCACTTCCCGTGATCCGATCGAGCTGAAATTTGGCACACGGACCCGTCTGACCTAACAATGCATCGTATCAAAATTGCAGATCGATCGAAAGTACCGTAATTAAATTAATGCATTTTTAGTTTATCCTTATATGAGGTTTGTAATTCAAATTCACGGTTTGTTATTGTTTTTTTCCCACGTGAAAGTTTGAGTTGACGCGTTGAGGCGACCCGTTGAAGCGCCGGGGCACTTTTGTTTACATTTTACGTGTCACGCTGAGCTAGGTCAAGCGAATCAGTGACCATACTTTTCCCCTCTCACCCTCCCCCACCCCAGGGTTATGAAGCAAACTTGAGTTAAGACAGATTCAGTCTGTAAATGTTTGAAAATAATCAATACTGTTAGTTATGTCTCATATATAAGGGATTTATAGTCAAAAACTTTGTTTTTACGGGTTTGTTTTATTAATTTAAATCCCTTATATGAACTTCGCGGCCGTCTCTCTCTGTCTGTCTTTGGCGGGCGGGCGGAAAAACAAAAGTAAAAAATGACCCACTTACCGTGATCTGATCGAGCTGAAATTTAGCACACGGGCTCGCCTCACCTAACAATGCATCGTATCAAAATTTCAGATCGATCGAACGTACCGTAATTACATTAAAGCATGTTTAGTTTATCTATATAAACTATACGTAGAAGTCGCTATCGTTTACATTTTACGGGTCACTTGACTTCAGGCCAGCCACCGGTGAAAACATCTCTTGCTTAAACCAGGTAAACCGGCGTTCTTTTGTTTACATTTGGTGTGCCACGGTGAGCTCGGCCCAGCGATCGGTGACAAGACCTCTTTCCCCTCACCCACCCCCCATCCCCTCTTTTTGGGTTAAAAGCAAAGGGGAGTAAAGACAGATTCAGTCTGTAGATATGTGTAAATACCTTAAGTTCTGTCTCATATATAAGGGATTTATTGTCAAAAACTTTGTTTTTAAGGGTTTGTTTTATATCGTTTTTAAATAAAATGGGTTAGGAATGGCTCATTAACCTCGTTTTATTAACTCGCTTTCGTTCCTGTGGCGTTGTCCAAGATTTTTTCAAATCTGCCAACGTAAAATTGAACCACTTCTGATGGTCCTAGAGATCTGAAAATTTACCACAGATAGATCTTGGATGACAATGCATTATATCAAAATTTCAGATCGATCGAATGTACCGTTATCAAATTATTGAACTTTTTAGTTTATCTATAGTCTATATATAAGCATCTGTAACAGTCTGCTTTTGTTGACATCCTTGAGCTCACTACGTGACCACATCACAATGTTTTTAAAACGTTGGGCGGGCGCTTGTGAGGTGTTTGGTAAAATAAATAGAGGTAAAAAAATATTTTAAAAAACCAGGTTGTTATAAGTGGTTAAAAAGAATAAAATAAATAGAAGTAAAAAAGAGATTTTTAAGAAACACGTTTTTATAAGCGGACTAAAAAGAAGAAAATAAGTTAACCTTATAAGTTCAAGTACTTAGATTTAATATGACTAAAAACGCGGGGCGGGTGTTTGGTATAAAAATTAAAGATTTCTAATTTAGAAGGCAAAAGAGAGATCTATAAGTGAGAGTATGAGTGAGCTGCATATGTTAAACCGCATAAGCGCCCAGCCCCACGTTTTTAGTCATATTAAATCAACGTACTTGAACTTATAAGTTTTAACTTATTTTCTTCATTTTAGTCCGCTTATAAAAAACGGGGTTTTTAAAAATCTCTTTTTTACTGCTATTATTTTTTATAGCACTTTACGTACTGTGCTAAAAAACGTATATATATATTTTTTTAATTTATGTTTTATTGAGAGGAAGACTCAGTACACACGGCATTTTGTTTGTTTACACCGTCTCTCTCTCTCTCTCTCTCTCTCTCTGTCTCGTGTTTTATCTTTTTTAAAACCTTTTTTCTTTCATGTGGTTAGGAATTTTAAAATATTTTAAAATACTTTTTTGTATGTCATTAAATGCTACAATTTTTAATAGTTTTTTTATAGCACTGTACGTACTGTACTTTATAGTATATTTTTTAATGTACTGACTTTCACAGAAAGTTTCTTAAAAACGTCGTAACTCGGGACTACCTGTAGTCGAATTTGCTTAGTATTATATAAATAATCATAAAATCAGATGTAACTATGTAGTCATGTGTTATCTTATCTGTTACAGACGATTACAGAAGATTAGTGCTTCCTTATTCCATGTGAGCAACAATGACAAGGAATTTACATGTATGTGAATTTTGTTTCTAATCTCGTGTTCCATATTTTATTAATCATATTAACTATATGTTAATGAAAGTAAGATATACAGGGCACACAATAATATTTGCTATACATTAGCATTTTATCCCTAATTATAGGGATCGAAGACAAGTGGCGAGCCACTTAGATATAAATAATGTCTATCTATTTCGACGAAACAGAACCAGCATTTGATCAAACGCACTATTTTATTGGCGAATGCAGATGTAATAGAAGTAAACATTAATCACGTGACTTGACTTTACAGCTGATCTTAATTTTAATGGCTGCCACTTTCTTTGATTCTAGTCTAATTATTATATATCAGCTCTACTAAATCGTAATGAAAACAAGGATAATACGCTAATATTCACAATGAAAACAAATCCTCAGCATACCAAATGGTCTTTAAAATCTAATAATATCTACGCGACGTCTTCACTTTAAAGGACAAAATTTGAATCGAACAAATACTCTGATCATACTTCGTGACATAATAGGCCTAATAATAGTAATAGTGCTACTTGTACTTCTATACTTACTACTACTACTACTACTACTAGAAATAGTCTGCTGTTACTGATCACTGATAAGTTATCAAGTTCAAGAAACTTCAAAATCATAATGGTAAGTTCAGTTATTATTATTTTTTTATATTATAGCTTAGTTTTTAAGGAAAGCACATAAATATTATATTATGATATAATATTATATTATTAATAAAAATATTTTTTAATATATTCATTATTAATATCTAAATTTATATATCATATCAATATGTACCATAGACCTGGAATGTATGAATCACTTTGAATTAATTAATAATAACTTAATAACAAAACATAATTGTCATATTATTAATAGTAATAGTATTATCGAATGAATTTGCTTATTTATATTATAATACTAATAACTTTTATTAAAATATTAATATTAAAAATAGGGCTGCGGAAAATAACAATAAATTAATCGATTAATCATTAAAAATAAAATTTAATTAAAATTTAAGAAAATATTTTGAATATTTTTTTTTCCAATTTATTTTTAATTTATATTTTTTGTAACTAGCATACTTTTCCCTTGTTTTATTTTTATTTATTTAGACGCGCAGATGTAAACAAAAAGGTTTTTCTACCTTATTTCTTGCATAGCAATGAAAGAGTAAAGTAAAACATAATTTAAATTACCAAAACAATGTAAATTTCCAAATTTTAGCAACATGTCCTTTTTTTAATATATTGAGTTTTAAATATTTTTTTTAAAGATAGTTAAAAATATGCATATTTGTTTTTCAGAAAGAATAGACTACATCCAATAGCACCGACTTTCATTTAGATGATGACAGCATGTTTGAATCCTATTCGATACCAAGTCACTCTACTAAGTTATTGGAGCAAGAGATATAAAAAAATTAATTTAATTATGAAGAATGAAACAAATGCCTCATTACTATTCTTACTACTTACATAAATGTATTTAAATTCATTTTTATCCTCTTTCTGTTATTACAAGGCTAAGAGACTTTAATTTTAATATGTTTTAGATTCAATACTACCACAAGACTTGTAAAATAAGCAAATTATTTTGAAAATCATGAAATATCACCAGATCATTTCAGTAGTTATCATGATTAGAAACTAGTTACCAACCATCTGAAATTTATATCAATAAATGTTTAATAGTATTGTAAATATTTTTTTTTAAAACAACCAAAATTAGGTTACTGTTTTAATAGTAGTTGTATCAAATTACTCTATGTTGAGGCAATTTTGTTCCTTGCCTAAACACAAAAATTTAAAAGCCATCACTGCTCTGCTAGAATGATATTGAGAATTTGAAAGATTAGGATTGAAATGCTTAAGTACTAAAATAGATTTGGGCTCTATTTAACATTTTTTTCTCCAATTTGTAGAGAATTGATTAGAGTAATAGTAATAAGACCAAAGAAAAGATGAATATCTAATAAATAAGAATTTTAATAAATCTAAACAATTTGAAAGGAAAACAAGTAATCATTAATCAAAAGTAATGCATTTAAATTAAACTAAAATAAATGTTTGTTTAAATAGGAGTTATTATTAAATAATCTGTTGTTGTGAATGTTTTTTGAAAAATTAATAAGTTTCTAAATCTATATTTGATTTATACAAGTTATAACTAATAATTAAATCTAAACATTACTTGTTCCTTTCAATGCTACATACATTTTTAATATATTGTATATATATAAATATAAATATAATGCATATAAAATAATATATATATACACAATGATAATTACATGATTTGAGCACCTATACACACATGCAGTTTCAAAATGTATTCAAAAATAAAGTTATGGTTTTTAATGTGTCTTTCATTCAAATTTTGACAATAAATTATAGTGAATAATCTTGTTTCTACATAAAAATAAAAGAGTAAAAGTGTTTGGGACTTGAAAAAAAAATTAAGAAAGTGAAAGCTAATGAGTGCAATATTTCATAAAAGTATATATATGTTTTCATTTTCAGATTTGGCTTTTAGTTTTAGCAATAAATTTTAACAATCTTCATTTTCTAAAGTTTAAAAAGAAAAATGTTATTAACTTAATATCCTGCATTTTTTTCAAGTAAAAATAATATGGTTTTTATTTATAAATAACCTGAATACACCTTCTGATTACATCTTAGTGTCTGCTATGTTTTTATTACATATAATTTATTTATAAGTAAATAAAATAGTTTAGGCCATGTTGCATTAAACTGTAATAAATTGCTACTTTTTATTTAATTATACATTTCTTATTTTATGTTTGATGAAATTTTTGTATTCAGTCCTGTTTATAATACACATCACTCACCTCAAATAAAATTGTAAGTGCATATGGTTCTTATTGGTCAGAGAATTTTACAATATATGTGTATAGTACAATAACAAATGATTGTATAATCTATAGAACAATTAAATCAGAACAAGATAGCAAAATTTTACAAAAAGACTTAGATGAATTGATAAAATGGGAAACTAACTGGAGTATGTCTTTCCATCCAGAAAAGTGTCAACTGTTAAGAGTAACAAAGAAAAAGAAACAAATAAATTCAAAATATTACATTCATGGAAAAGAACTGACCCAAACTAAAGATGCAAAATACTTAGGAGTCTTAATAAATGAGAAACTATCATGGAATCCCCATGTCAATGAAGTTATTAAAAAATCAAACAAAACCTTAGGCTTTATAAAAAGGAACTTTAACAAATGTAATAGAGATATAAAACTAAAATGCTACCTCACTTTGGTGAGACCTGTACTAGAATATGCATCTTCTGTATGGGACCCATCCACCAAAGAAAACATTGATAAACTAGAACAAATTCAAAAAAGAGCTGCCAGATTCATTACTGGAGAATATTCGAAACTGACAAGAGTAACACCATTAGTTAAATCATTAAACCTTGAAACACTAGAGGATAGAAGAACCAAGAGCAAAGTAGTAATCATACATAAAGCAATTAATTCTAATTTAGAAATACAACACAAAGATAACTTAATACAACCCTCAGATAGACATAAGGATAAAAACACCTTTCTTATTCCGTATGCAAGAACAAACACATACAAGTTTTCCTTCTTCCCGTCCGGAATTCGGGCGTGGAATGGGTTGCCTGAAGAATCCAGGAAAACCAACACTTTATCAACATTTAAATCTCTAATAAAAATGCAGGACTAAACACAAACCATAGATAAGCGTAGGACGCAATAATCTTCTGTATAGAAGGAGCGTCTGTAAACAGATAAGATAAGATAAGATAATTGAAGTTTTATGGAATAATAATTTATAGGACAGTTACATTTTCTTAGTTATATTTCAAGAGAATATGATTAAATTGTTTGTATAATATTTCAAGTGATGGTGATAAGTCTAATACTAATAGTAATAGTAGGTTAGCTTTTAATTTTAATTTTTTTTTATATGTATTAATTTTTTTAAAACTTATTAAATATGGGTATTTAAAAAAGATGATTCATAGTAGCTATAGGTTTTGTATTTTATTTGGATTGTTGTTTTTCTTGTACATGCACCAATTAAAAATACATTCAACAAAGTTGAAAGTATTGGCCAGACATAATGTAATCAGATGTTATTATAGGTCGTGTGGACCGCACCGGGTGACAGTGGCATAGCCAGGGTCATCTGCGCCTGGGGACATTACACAAATTCTGCACCCCTTCTCGGACTGACAGATTTTTCCTTAAAATAAATTGTTTGCAATCGCATAGAGAATTATTAGTCTGTATTGTAATTCATTTAAATACCAGATGCTTCGAAAATGAACCATATAAACCGCAAAATTTCAAAAAATTTCTAGGGGGCTCATTGTCGGTCCGGGAAGGGGCGCAAAATTTGTGTCATGTCCACGGGCGCAGATGACCCTAGCTACGCCACTGGTCATTGCATCAGCATTGTTATGTTATTGTGACCGACAGTCGGCTAGAGGTATGTTAACATATTCCAGTTTCTCTACGATAACCCTTTCAAGGCTTGCTGCGTCTTTGGAATGTATATGAACAAAACCTAAAAATGATTCTTTAATGGTTACTTTTTTAGTTTGAAAAGCCACATGGCGCCCCTTAATGCTCAATGGGAGTGCCAAAATCATGCTTGCCAACTGGTTTGTAAAGAAGATATTTGTGGAGCTCCAAAATTCAATCTTGCAAACGTATTTGAAGTACATTAGTTTTCATCAAAATTAATTTAAATAATTAATTTTAATACTCATTTTGGCGCCCCCTAATGTGGCGCCCGGAGGACATATGTCCCCCCCCTGCACCCCCTAGCTACGCCACTGCCGGGTGACACCATCACAAGGGGTGACACCAAACTGTAAAATTCCGTATGTTCCGTTGTTTGGCGGAGGAGTTGTTTTGTTTTTTTATTTGTTTTTTGTGTGTGTGTGTGTGGTTCCGCGCGGCAAAGCTCTGTGACGTCATCTTGGAAGGTAGTCTAAGTTTTTTGTTGCCGGAGTAATAAAATAGGAAAAAATTGCCAATAAGTAATTATGTATAAAATAAATTAATGTAAATATATATAGGCATAGGCCCAATTAAAATAAGGGGCCGTCCATAAAGTATGCCACGCTATTTTTAACTCCCCCCTCCACCCTGTCACAAATCTCGGAACCCCCTCCCCCCACCTAAAGTACGTCACTCTTTCGAACAAAACTAATTTTTTATCAACACAAACTGTCACACAATGTATTCCCCTGTCACACTTTTTACACCCCCACCCCCCTCTAGTGCGTGACTTACTTTATGGACGGCTCCTAAGCTTAGGCGTAGGCCTTAGCCTTAGGCTGAACAAAATTTGATTAACAAAGTATTGAAATATAATTTAGAGTTATAGTTATAGATCTAGACTCTTGGCAAGCTTTTTATTTTTTCTTGTGTTTATGACCAAGGAGGGGCAAAATATTTTTTTAAACGTACCTTCATCTATCTTATAACATCATTATTTGTTCTATTTCATAGATTCGAAATAACGAAATTTTGTTTGCGTAATTTCTACGAACGATGGCAGACTCCTTAGCCACAGTAGTAGATAGTATGAATATTTAAACATATTAACTCATTTTTAAACATGAGTCATAGTTATACTCATTCTACACATTCATTTGAATTTGAATATTTTGAATTTAAAGTTGAAGTCTTTATTGTCTTTATTATTATTTTGTTATTTATTTTCATTCTTTTAATTAAAAAAATCTCTGTTTTTAAAAGCCTAATTTAAATAAAATGCATATCTACTTCGTAATAAATCGTATATTGTTGTTGTTTTGACATTATTAAAATAATAATGATTTGATAAAAATTTGGTTGATCACGAGCAATTTTATTAAATTAATAGCACATCGTAGTCAACATAAACAACTCTCCGATGATGAACTTTGAACTTCAATTTGTAATAATTTACCATGTGATATGGAGGTTGCGCATTAATACAAAAATATTTATAGTGCGTGTGTTTGATCAAATGCTTGATCAAATGCTCGATGGCATTTGATAGTGTGGCCCAACCTTAAATCATAAGAAATTTGAAGGTGTAGAATATAAAATAACATAAGTAATGGTTGTTGATCCAGTAGACTTTTCCATGTCTGTCTTCTTGATTTCCCGATTCTTCTCTGAAAGTAAATGGTTGATTTTCCAGCATACACAATTTCCGAGTTATTTGTTCCTTATTTTAAAATTCATATTTAAAGAAAAAATAGGACTTAATGTTATACACAGGATATTTAAACTTGAACATATATAACTTGTTTTTAGTCTATACTTTTAAAATTTAGATAATACCTATATTTAAAGCTGCCCAGTCCAGACGTCAAGCCAGGATCGATCGTGTTCAAACCCTACCTGATAGCATCCCGCCAGGAAGAATCGTGTTCAAACCCCTACTGATAGCATCCCACCAGGAAAAATCATGTAGAAACCCCCCTGATAGCATCCCATAAGGAAGGATCGTATAGAAACCCTGATAGCATCCCGCCAGGAAGTATGTCACTATGTTACAATAAAACTATTTCAAGCTTATAATAAAAATCACGGTTTTGGCAGCAGAGAGAAAAGGGAGAGGACAGTGTCAAGAAGTGGGTCAGATGGCTGGAAAGTTTTAAGAAAAGTGTGTGTAGAATAAAATGTCTTAACATTCTCGTTAATTTTTTTGGTGAGATGTGCAGGTATTGTGTTTTAAAGTTAAAATTCTTCATTGCTTTGAAAAGTGGTGTTAGCAGAATCATTCATTTCTCTCGTACACTATTTAATTGACATAAATAACGAAAGCCTACAATCAGACATGAAAGACGTGTGTGACAAAGGATCGTGTTCGAAAACCCTGCTGATGGCATCCCAATCATGCGGACTCACGTTTCGTTCAAGAATAGGGCTTATAAGCCACCAATGGACATTCGTGGCTGCCTCAGATATTTGTGCAGCTTTACCAGCCTCATAAATTGTGCGGACATTCCAATTAAAGCTTCAATGACGGTGGTGGTCCTGGTAGAGATAATGGTTGTCGGCCTAATAGCTTTCAGATTTTTGCTATCACGATGTCTTCCTCGTCTAGGAATCCATCCTCTCCCAGGACTGAAATGTCTTTTGTTGCTCACTTTGGTGTTGCTGTAACATACATCTTTAAGTGGCAGGGTTTATTAGCAAATATAAACAAACGTGGGCTGCCTAAGCACATGAAAAACATAAATATGATGAGAGTGGCCCTCGTCGATCACGATGGACAAACAACGAGCAGGTAAATGCTAAAATGTAATTTAAACATATTTTATATTACGTTTTTATTTGGATATATTTCTTGTTGAATTGTGTCTGTTAAAGATTTCAGTGTACATGTGTTTGTTGAGTATTACATTACTTCTTCACTGCTAATAAACCTACATTTGGAAGAAAATCAGCAGCCCTGAGCCTAGTACTCTTCATGTGTCTTACAAGCAAACCCTACAGGCAACTATGTCCCCACCTCCATAGGAAACCTAACAGCTGGGGACCCCACCCCAGAAGGTTGCTTCTGAAGCGGCCCCGCCTGGGTATCCAGGACATGGTCGAAGATGCCTCCCACTAAAAGTGAGCTCACACGGAAGGGGTGGAATTCTCTACTTCGCCTCGCTACAACCTCGGCGCCACCCCAGCTCGGCATACGAGTCTTAATGGTTAAGGACTGCCGATGGGCGGGGGATCATCATAGGGCCAACCTGAGAGTATTACCCCCATTTGAAGGTTTCCTAAGAGCTTGCGTCCGCTAAATTAATCACGGTACCTTTTGTAATCCGTGCTTGCGCTCCTGGTCCTAAACCGGTACGGCTCACTAGTGAACATAATGGGGTATTTCGGATTTCACCGCAGCTAAGTTTTTATTTTTTATATTCTTATTTTTTTATATTCGTTTTATTTGTGTACCTTGTTTGTTCATTGAGGAAGTCTCTTTGCCGAAACGTTCGCTGTTTTGTTACTTCCTTTCAGTCTAACTCATACCCTGTTTACATGTTATACAATTATTAATACCGCTTACTAGCGGTTTGATAGTGATGGGGTGATGAAACGGTCGCCTCGGATAACCCGACCCTCAACGGGTACTTTGGTTTTCATCCTCGACATTGCATCTGACGCTCTGTCTAAGATCCGTGCAGCGACAGTAATCATATTTGACTAGCACCAAACACCTAACCGGACTAAGAAATTGGTTAGTCTTGTTAATTCCCCTGGCTCCCAAATGTTGTTACGTAGCACAGCAAATGCATTTCATGCTATGCAAGAAATAAGGAAATAAAAACCTTGTTTAGGTATGCACGTCTAAATATATAATATTAATATCGAGTGAAAAGTATGTAAGTAACAAAAAATTTAAATTATTAATAAATTGTAACAAAAATTGAAATATTTACTTCAAATTTTCTCGAAATTTAACCGATCAAATTAATTTTATTGAATTACATTTTTTACGATTAATCGATTAATTAATCTTTAATTCCGCAGCCCTAATATATAAACATATATTTTTTAAAAGAAGGTAATTAAACAATGCTTTGTTTTATCTTGAGACGAAATTTTACAATTTGAATGATATTACAAAACTGTATATTATTTATTTAAAAATAGGACAAAAAAACTCAATTTAAATTTCAACGAATTATTTCCCCTAGTTACAAAGCCTTTTATACACATTTATAATGTGGACGACACATCACAATACATTATGTCTTAAGAACTAACCCAGACAATGCAGAACTTATTAATGTGGAGGTTATCCTTGAGATACGCATTTTTCAACTTTTCTTTTTTTTTACGAATTCGGACATGGGTGGGTTGTCCGAGGAAACCAGGGAAACTAATACTCTGTTAACATTTAAAACCAATACTCTGTTAACATTTAAAATGAATATTCGGTTAACATTTAAAATCAATACTCTGTTAACATTTAAAACCTATACTATGTTAACATTTAAAACCGATACTCTGTTAACATTTAAAACAAACACTCTCTTAACATTTAAAACCAATACTCTGTTAACATTTAAAACAAGTACTCTGTTAACATTTAAAACCAATACTCCTTTGACATTTAAAACAAATACTTTGTTAACATTTAAAACCAATACTCTTAACATTTAAAACCAATTCTCTCTTAGCATTTAAAACCAATACTCTGTTAGCATTTAAAACCAATACTCTGTTAGCATTTAAAACCAATACTCTGTTAGCATTTAAAACCAATACTCTGTTAGCATTTAAAACCAATACACTGTTAACATTTAAAACCAATACTCTGTTAACATTTAAAACCAATACTCTGTTAACATTTAAAACCAATACTCTGTTAACATTTAAAACCAATACTCTGTTAACATTTAAAACCAATACTCTGTTAACATTTAAAACCAATACTCTGTTAACATTTCAAACCAATAATCTGCTAACATTGAAAACCAATACTCTGTTAACATTTAAAACCAATACACTGTTAACATTTAAAACCAATACTCTGTTAACATTTAAAACTCTATTAAATGTTCAAGGACAACAGCACACTGTATTGAAGGTTAGGACACAATAATCTTCTGTGTAGTATAATAGTCTGAAACAGATAATATAACATAAGATGATAATTTAGAATAATTAATAAAAAAATGTATACAAAATGGTCTCTATATGTTAGTCAATCCATTATATAACAGTAAATGACGTCAACTTCTGTCGTATACAACTATTTTTGTAGTTTTAATGTATTTAATGTGACGCTGTACTTCCTATCATAGTGATCTTTTTTCTGTCTTTCACCGTCTCGTCAGTTACAATCAACTACATACACGTATTCTTTCTGTCACTAAGATACGCGCTAAAATAGTCGGTGAACGGTCCTCATTCTGTGTTATTATTCATATAAATGACTACAAAGATATGAAATGTTAGAGACGATCAGTTGAATCGAGAACAAATTGTCCAGCAAAGAACAATAACCATTACAGAATAAGGGATGGATGGTTACTGTCAATATCATTTCCTATCAAAAGTGATAGCGTCAAACATACATAATGTGAAGAAAAAAATAGATGATTATCTTTAACTCCATAGAGAAACTACTTGATGTCTATTTAACAGAATGTGTAAGTTTTAATTTGCATACATTTACTTTATTCTATATAATTTTTTCATTGTAAATAAAAGAAATGAATTTATTGGATTACCAGTAGAACAAGTCAGTAAAGCATTGTCAAGGCTATACTACATCATGAAACAACAACATTGATAGTATTTTCTATAACCAATGTATATTATATATAATAAATGAAACAATTTTCCAACTACTAACATATTTTGAGGGCTTTTGAGGGATATATCTTTATATAATTTACTACAGAATAAATAATTGGAATAAAACCTTTCATTTCACATTATTAAATTGTTGTAGATAATATACAAATGCAAATTTTAAAAGATCGAAAAAATTGCTTGCTTATTACCATTGCTTTTAAAATAAACTATATATTTATATATATATATATATATATATATATATATATATATATATATATATATATATACATATATACATATATATACATATATATATATTATATATATGTGTATGTGACGCCCTGATGTGTAGACGTTGACCTCCAATCTGTACAGCCTCTTTGTTAGCTCCTCTGAGTAAGTCCGCGTGTGAAAGCCGTTAAGCTTCCTCTGACAGGGGAGCTCTGAACTGAAATATGCATCTTGGCACTGCATACATTTTGTGTTGCCCCAAATCAGTTCAGATTTGTGTAACTATAGAGACCTGATCACCACAAACTCTTACAGTGTTTTGGCTAATCCTATTATAAATGACCCACTAGATAAAATGAAACCTGCCACGCAAACCCATAAAAATTACCATAAAGAATCTAATAACACTAATAATCAAAACACTATCAAGACACTAATAATTAATTTCCAAAGTATTAAAAATAAAATTCCAGATTTAGAGCTACTTATAAAAACAGAAGAACCAGACATAATTGCTGGCTCTGAAACTTAGTTGAACCCCAACATATATAACTCAGAAATATTTAATAACAATTATAATCTTTTTAGAAAAGATAGACCAGACAAATATGGAGGAGTGCTGCTTGAAATCAAATCAAATATCATAGCTGAAGAAATTACTACACAATCACATTTTAACATAGAGTCTGTTTTTTTTTAAAAATAGTTACACCAAACTCAACACCACTTATTGTAGGCAGTATGTATAGACCACCGAATACTAACCTAGAATACATGAAAATCTTTGTAGTCAATTAAATTTCATTAAAGAAAATCATAAAAACTCTGCAATTTGGATTATGGGGGACTTCAACCTTCCAGGTATAAATTGGAAAAACTATACAATTGATAACCATCAAACAAATAAATATATTAACTAACACTTTATAAACACTATAAACAACTTAAACCTAGAACAGATAGTAAAAAATCAACAAGGCAAAATAAAACACTAGATTTATTCCTAACAAATAGACCAGGACTAGTGATAGACTATAAAATAATTCCTTGACTGTCCGACCATGATATTGTTAGGGTCACCAATACAATAAAAACAAAAATTAATAAGATACCTAGAAGAATAATATATCTTTGTAATAAATGTAATTTCATAAAACTGCACCAATCAGCGGCTAACTTTCAACAAAATTTCCTATGTAAATTTAATACAAATAGCCCAGTAGAAGAAATTTGGAAAGATATAAAAACAAATCTAAAAACTATTATGGATGAGAATGTTCCAACAAAATTAACATCAAATAAATTTAACAAATGCTGGTTCAATTTTAAATTAAAAAAGCTTTGCAAACAAAAATAGAACTTATTTAAGAAATGTAAGGCTACCAATTCAAAAAGGATACACAAAAAGTACTTAAAGATTAAGCACTTGACACAAAATTTTAGTCGAAACCTCCAAAATAAATATATAAACAATTTAATTTCTAAAGATAACAATAAAAACTTATGGTCCTTTATCAAATCTAAAAAAATGGAACCTACAGGAATAGCCACACTAAAAGGCTCAAATTATAAAACCTATAATGATAATGAGACTAAAGCTAATATCCTTAACACATACTTTGCATCATCATTCTCTGCCTCAGGCGACAAGGAAGTTTTAATAAATTTAAATAAAATGGGAAATAGAAACATACTGTAGACGAGATAGGTATACATTCACTCCTAAAAACTTAAAAATAAACAAAGCCACTGGCCCAGATGAATTGCCTGCACGGTTATTAAAAGAACTAAGCAATGAACTGTCCCCAATCCTTGTAGTTCTTTTTCAAGCCTCTCTAAACCAGGGTAAAGTGCCCCAGGATTGGAAATTAGCTAACGTAACTCCACTCTTTAAGAAAGGTGATAAATCAGACCCTGGTAATTACAGACCTGTATCACTTTCACTTACTAGTATCACCTGTAAATTAATAGAACACATAATATATAGTAAAATAGTTAGCCACCTAGACAAATATAATGCCCTATGCCCACATCAATACGGCTTTAGAAAAAACAGATCATGTGAAACTCAATTAATAGGTTTAATAGATGAATTATCAAAAGACTTAGACAATAATGATCAAATAGACACAATATTACTTGACTTCTCAAAAGCATTTGACAAAGTTCACCACCTTAGTTTACTTAAAAAACTTAACTACTTTGCAATTTCAGCTCCTTACATCACTGGATGCAAGACTTCCTTTTGGGCAGGGAGCAAACTGTAATAATTAATTGATCTAAATCTGCACCAATAAAGGTTAACTCAGGAGTTCCACAAGGAACTGTGCTAGGTCCCTTACTCTTTTTAATTTATATAAATGATTTACCCAACAACATCTCAACAGGTACAAAAGTTAGGTTATTTGCTGATGATTGTATAATCTATAGAACAATTAAATCAGAACAAGATAGCAAAATTTTACAAAAAGACTTAGATGAATTGATAAAATGGGAAACTAACTGGAGTATGTCTTTCCACCCAGAAAAGTGTCAACTGTTAAGAGTAACAAAGAAAAAGAAACAAATAAATTCAAAATATTACATTCATGGAAAAGAACTGACCCAAACTAAAGATGCAAAATACTTAGGAGTCTTAATAAATGAGAAACTATCATGGAATCCCCATGTCAATGAAGTTATTAAAAAATCAAACAAAACCTTAGGCTTTATAAAAAGAAACTTTAACAAATGTAATAGAGATATAAAACTAAAATGCTACCTCACTTTGGTGAGACCTGTACTAGAATATGCATCTTCTGTATGGGACCCATCCACCAAAGAAAACATTGATAAACTAGAACAAATTCAAAAAAGAGCTGCCAGATTCATTACTGGAGAATATTCGAAAACTGACAAGAATAACACCATTAGTTAAATCATTAAACCTTGAAACACTAGAGGATAGAAGAACCAAGAGCAAAGTAGTAATCATACATAAAGCAATTAATTCTAATTTAGAAATACAACACAAAGATAACTTAATACAACCCTCAGATAGACATAAGGATAAAAACACCTTTCTTATTCCGTATGCAAGAACAAACACATACAAGTTTTCCTTCTTCCCGTCCGGAATTCGGGCGTGGAATGGGTTGCCTGAAGAATCCAGGAAAACCAACACTTTATCAACATTTAAATCTCTAATAAAAATGCAGGACTAAACACAAACCATAGATAAGCGTAGGACGCAATAATCTTCTGTATAGAAGGAGCGTCTGTAAACAGATAGGATAAGAGCAGGGTGGACGGAAACTCGTGGTATTTTTTAAATAGGTGGGCGCATAACTCTCCCTTGTCATTGATGTTTGTCACGTGGTCAAGGGCATCAACTCTAGTGCGGTAGCGTCCCTTTAGACTGTGAGTATTTATTTGTTGGGTTATTTCCCTCAAGTCCCTACTTGAATTTATATTTTGTTAAAAGGCTGGAGTGACAAGAAAGTTGATATTTTGTTGATATTATAGTTTGATGTCTTATTTCCAACCACTATTCCCACACCTACCACAGCCAACACTGTGAGATAATTTTCATTAATTATTTAATGGGCAACAATTCAGATCTGAATCTTACTTCTAACAAAATGTTCCAAGAATGCTAGCAATTTATTGACATTGTTTCCCTAATTGTAGCGATCGAAGTTAAGTGGCGTGCCACTCGGAAAGAAAGGTTATTATTATTTTATAACTATTTTTTTTTGGGGGTAGGAGAATACAATTTTTTTATTGACATTATATCACTATTAATAGGAATCGAGTTCAAGTGGCGTGCCACTTGGATAAAATACATTGATAATATGAGATAATGAAGTTGTTGCGCACCTTACACATGTATACAGGCATATCTTTAAAGTAAATACATAAATTTAATAGTTTTAGTAAAAGTGAAATGAATAAGATATTAAAATGTGTTTCGGTCATCAAATGACACCTTTCTATAAATTATTATAAGATTTATGCATTGAAACATTTAAGTAGCACACATTATTAGTACTAAAACTCTAAGAAGTGTAAATTATATTTTAATACACATTTAAATTAAAAATGCTTTCATTAATCTTCTCATCTAAGTTTTTCAAGAACAAATTAATATCAAATAATGCAGCACTGTTACTTTGTGCTGGGACGCTGGCGGAAATAACGTATTCCTTTCGCTTCTCATAATATGAAAACGCAAAGTCCATTAATAAAAACAGCTAGGTCCGACCCACGGCTTAGCAAACGCTACAGCAAAGAAAATGAGAAAAGTACGTGCACAAACAGTAGCAAGAAAAAAAAACAACGAAATTGAAAATGGCTTAAATAAGATAGCAATGAGACACATCTAAATGTATAATTAAACTTTAAACAAAAGAAGACAAAAACATATTAAAGAAAAAAAACAAAAATACTAATAAAAAGAAACTGAGCTGCTAAGATGATTGCACAACAATGAAACGCGCTTTTTGTTCTTTCTTCACTTACTTTGCTATTTTTTTTTAAAAAAATTTTAATGTTAGATGCATTTATTTGTATCAATTTAGGTGTTGTTTTTTTTTAAATATATCTACAAATATACACAAGCTATAAAATTATTCTTTAACTATAAAAATGAATACATACTATTTTTTTTAGAGAACATGATGCACTCTTTACTAGAAATAAATGATTTTGAACGTGCATCAAAATTGAGTTTCTTTTTTTTATATTATTTTTTCCTTACTAAATTTTAATCTAAGTGTATTTTTTAGGGCAATTTCAGTGTTAGGATTTATGTTAAAAGAAAACTTGTCTTTGGACACATAGGTGATGTAACGCTTATATACAATATAATAGTCCAAGTCACTGGCTGGCTGGCTGGCTGGAAGGATGTGGAACGCTATGACGTCATTTTTTGAGCTTATATTTTAATACAAGGCGTGCATCGAAAGGCGCGCAAAAAGGTGTGCAAAATAATTGTAAATTAAAGACGCGCTGTAAAAAAAAATATATTATATGATGAAATCATTGTTTTAGCTTATATTTTAATTTTTGAAAAGGGAACGATGTAAAAATATAATTTGATGATTTATAATTATAAAATACTTTGTGTACATTTCAGCAAGTTTAATATTTCGTATTTATCAAACAATGATAAGTTACTTGGGCTTTTGACCAAAAAAAGTAGGCGCCATAGGCGCCCCACAGCTGCAGTGAGCGCCGTAGGCGCCCTACAATCCCTATTATAAAATACTTTGTGTACATTTCAGTATGTTCAATATTAAGTATTTAGCAAACAAGGATAAGTTAGTTGGCCATTTGAAAAAAGTGGGCGCCGCAGTCGCCACGGCGCCGATGCACAACCTTGTAATCATATAAAGTAGGATGAAAAGAAACCTAGGCTCTTTGAGGTATTTTAACATGTATTATCTAGATCTGTATAATTTTACAAGTTTCTCCAGATGTGATTTTAAGAAATGTTTAAGGTTGGTCTCGTGCAATTGTATGACGAGTTGAAATAGTTCAGTGTTTAAACAAATCATCAAATTATCATGACGTATTTAGTAAATGTGATCAACAAAGGCAAGGTTAACAAATTATTTTTTCTGTCTAATATCAATTTACTAATTTATAAAGTATTTAAATTGGAAGGAAAATTCACCAAACACATGAATTCATTTTAATCGAACTCAGAATACACCAATCTTAAGAGAATCCTAGCTTTTTATTTACACATTATCCCTCGTTAAAGTTTTTTTTAAATGACATATTTTATATGAATTCACAAATAAAATAAAATACAAATATTTGATTGTAACAAATAAAATGTACATTATATATTATTTCTTAAACATAAAAACCTTAATTATCTTCTGTTATGTTTAATATCATGTTTTGAATTGTTTGTCTAAACATGTGTTCTAATGTTATGTTTGTGTAACTGTGGTTATGGAAAAATGCCTGTAGTCTGTGATGCCATATGTGTTTTCTGTACTGTGAAAGTATTTTTAAGCTTATAGTTTGTTGTTTCTTGTTTATAGAGTCTGGTATTATGTTTAGTGTTATTGCTTTGTCTATATCTACCTTGTGTATTGTGCCTGCTTGTATGAATTGTTGGAGTGTGTTTTTAGTTTGTAAAATTGTATTTCATGTGAGATATAAATGTTGTTCAGTCTCATCAGCTCCTGACCTACAGAGTGGACAGCCTATTCTTGCCCCTCTGTCTTTATAATTTCTTGATGAGACTGGTGTTGTATTGTAAATTAGTCTGTATATTATTTATTTTTGCAACAAATTGGTATTGGCAATCGTCCGTTCAAAATGTTCAAATTCACATTAACCAGGCTAAATAAATAAATGTGAGAGTTTTCATATTTTTAAAAATATTTATGATTTTTAAAGCCGACAATTTCTTTTAATATTATTTTTCTATTCAATAATTTTTATTTATCGACAATGAGGCATTTATAATATAAACGTTATTAATATTATGTGTTATAGAATTTAAATACAATTTCAATTGATTTTGTTTTACATTACAATCTATTTATTTAACTTTCTCATTTTTCTTAACACAATGTCATATTAAATACATCAGGCTCGGTTTTTTGTGGTGCGTCATTGATGTGAAATAAATTCATAGAGAGATATAAAACAATGTCCCGCTTGTTAAAATGTTACTTAGAACACAATAGAAACGAATCGTGGAAACAAAACGAAGTTAACCCCAAGGCTTGTAATCAACTTCATATAAGCACTAAACAAGGCATCGGCAATGTAATATTAAATTAATTGGAAAATATTTATTTTATCTCTGTTTTAATGTTATTGTTTGTTTAAATATATATTTTTTAACGAAATATGCCACTGCCGTACAATTAAACAATTGAACAATTGTTAATTTTTAACATTTGTAATATTTTGTATGTGTATAAAAGTTATTATTTTTTCTCTTCAAACCCTAAATTTAATCTAACTATATTCAACATTTTGCAATTCATGCAATTAGAACTAATGAAGGAAAATACAAACATACAAGTGTTGCAAAGCTGAAGACATATACTTTTGATCATTAAAAACTTCTAAAACAAAGAGACAAGATCTTAATAAATACTGAAAGAAAGAAACTCCTTTTATATGATGGATTTTACTTCGATAACTACATTAAATGAAAAGTAATTTATTAACTTGTTAGCTGAGACTGTTTCAATGATCAAATAATTTAGTTTAAATTATGTATTGGAACTGAACACTTTTGTACATCAATTTTAACCCGTTGGCTACGTCATTATTTATAGTCAGACCGAAGACAACAAACTTTCCTCTGATGTTTTAAAATGTCTACATTCTCTACTTTCCATGCTATTATAATAGATGTTATAAAATGATTATATGTACGATCTCCTCTCTATTTTTAAGTACAAAGATGTTATAAATTGTTCACTGTCTACTTTCTCCCTATTATTAAAGCCGTATTTACATAAAGGCTACGATCTTTAATATCTTTATTGTTCAAATTTGTACTAAGACACTAACAATTTAATATAACATATTAAATCTGTATTAATCAAGAAACAATAAAAATGTATTTTGTGAAATATTTTCATTAGACCTTGTGCAGATAATGGGAATAATTACATATATCCGGGGTAGGAAAATCTTTGAGATTCATTACCATTGTATCCCTACTTCTAAGGATCGAAGACAAGTGGCATGGCACTTTGATAAACATGAACAATGGAGATGACGTTGGGTGTGTTAACAATAAATTTGACAAACGCATGAGTAAAAGTTTAGTAAATTAATTGTATGGTTTTGCGTTGTTTTAAATAAATAAAAAATAAAAAATCATTATTCATTAAAAAAAAGTATTATTCTTTTTATTTTTAATTTGCATACCAAGAAAAATTGTAAGTAATAAAAGTAAAAATAGATCTACATGTCTATTCAATTAACAATTTAAAGTTTGATTTGATTTAAAAAAGAAATACGATCTTCTAATTTAGTCTTGACAGCCATGATATCTCAAGTTTAACGTTATATGCAATAAAAATGTATTTGTTTTGTATATATGTACTATAATAATAATAATAGTTTATGATGAAAATATACTTATGAAATTCTGCTTCTCTTCTAGTCATTATCAACCGATTTTAAAAACACACATCCGCGGGGACACACACTCATAGACATAGCCTACACACAAAGTAAATAAAGCAACACCGAAATAAACTACTAAGTCTTTCAAGGCTGCATTAAAAAGAACTATCTTCAAAATTTATCGTTCAAAATAATTAAACAACAATCAAACATTTCTTTCAATGATAAACGTAGCTTATGTGCACCGTAATGTCTTTAGGATAAAGCCAGTTAGGCATTAAACTTTTTTAATGTTGTCGTTAGGATATGAATGTCTTACATTGAATGCTTTGATGAGTATATTATGTGTGTTACTATTTTTATGAACCGATGTGAGCCCAGGAGTTTGACGAGGTACTGTGCTATGTAAATTATCAAATTGTTATTATTATTATTATTATTGTCATTTTTATCATTAGTATATACTTTTTATATTTTACAGAGTATCAGTCTATTCTTTGTATATACAATTTTAAACAATTATTTGTATGTGACTAGTCTTTTGTTTTATTCAATACGTTTTTACTTGTTTTAAGCTTAGACTTCAGACACACTTGTTTAATTGAACTTGCATTTTTTCACTTTTTCACATTTTCATTATCTTACAAAATACTAGCAATTTCTTAAACATTCTTCTCTTGCAGAAACATTTCAAGGCAAAATAAAATTGAACAATTTATGATAATCCTTGCAACCTTCACTATAATGTGTTGGATCCCTTTGCCGACTATTTAATGCATCTCTTTAAAATCCTCATCTATATTATAGGCCTACGACTTAAATTTGTGTTACTAAAACTATGTTATGGTAGTAAATGGCGTTATGTTTCAATCAGTCCCTATAATTTAATGGCAGTTTGTCTAAGCACGAGTATCCTCTGGTCAGATAGTTTACATTTTGTGTAAGCACGAGTATCCTCTGGTCAGATAGTTTAAATGTTGTGTAAGCACGAGTATCCTCTGGTCAGATAGTTTACATTTTGTGTAAGCGCGAGTATCCTCTGGTCAGATAGTTTACATTTTGTGTAAGCACAAGTAGCCTGTGGTCGTATAAAACGTGCAGTGTAAAACACTTTAGCTGGTCCTAGATAGTATTGAAATAGTGAAAAACAGATCCGGAAAAAACACCAAAAATATTATTTTGTGATTTCACTCACCACATGTTAATTTACAAAGTCTTTACAAGATGTGTGCAATAAAAGTGTGTGCAAGAACTTTAACAATATTGTTGCAAGGAACAATAGTGTGATAGTAATTATTCATCATACAAAGTAAGTCTTTTAAAGTAAACGGTAATCATGAATTCATGTAAACATAATAAAAACCCATAAAAAAAAAGTTTTGGAATATAAATCCTTTTTATATGAGTCATAACTAAAAGAATCCACATACATAATTTGCAATGTATTTCACGTCTGTCTGTCCGTGACGCTACTAATTTTAGAAACCAGCGCACCAAATTACTGCACCAAAAATAACACTTTTCGAACGTTCCACATAAAATTGTGCAATATGAAAATAAAGGAATAAAATAAAAATAAATAAAACTTCTGTATTACATTACTTTTTATTTGTATTTGTGTATTTTTTTCAAAATAAATAGATTTCAGCTGAATCGTATTTTATTTTGAAAACTTCCGTCATTTTTCACGAGTAATACACTAGTGTTCATTATAATACGCAGCGCAAGACAATCCAAAAATACAAAATTTTATTTATGTCTCGTAAAACATCAATATAAATAATTCCCGTCTTCTTTATGTATCTATGTATGTATGTATGTGTGGATGTAACGCTACTAATTTTAGAAAGAAGCGCACCAAATTACTGAACCAATACATCAAAAGGTGTGCAAATTAAAGATGCACTGTAAAAAAATAGTATGTGTCGTGATTGTTTTAGCTCATATTTTAATTTTGGAAAAGGGAAAAATGTAAAAAAAGGATTTGATGATGGTTAATTGTAAAATAAAAAAAATAAATAACCTACAAACCTTATTATGAAATTCTTTGTGTGCATTTCAGAAAGTTTAATATTTCGTATTTATCAAACAAGGACAAGTTAGTTGGACTTTTGAAAAAAGTCGGCGTCGTAGGCGCCCTAAAAAAAGTACATTTTTTTCAAAGTAAATAGATTTCAGCTGAAAACTACCGTCATTTATGACGGGTGATACACTAGTGTTTAATATAATGCACACCGATCGGAAATATATTTTTTAAGTAACGTAAATATAATACGCACCGAATCGCGAAACAGGAAAGTATTAAAAAGGTCGTTAAATATAATACGCATCACGACGCTCTAGCAAAGAAAATTAATTGACCTGTTACATAGAGATAAATAAAATAATCTAAAAATTCTTGATTTAATTACGGTACATTCGATTATTCTGAAATTTTGAAACATCATTTTTATGATTAGCATGAGTCTGCCTGCAAAATTTCAGCTGGCTAGCTAACGAGGAAGTGGATTAAAATCGATCCAATGTTTTTTCGGCACAACCCGCTCTCCTGCCTCAAGCAAGCAAGCAGACACCACGAGTTAATATAAAGGATTTAATAAAAGAAGACGTGCAACTAATACAATAAAATATGTATTTTATCCTCAAGCACTATCAAACAGTCTAACAGGTCGGGAGTTGCCATGATTTAAGAAAAAAAATAATCAAAGAAACAAATGAGTAGAAAGGGGGAGGCCTCTACGGGGCTCGGCGGATGAGTAGGGTCGCGGGGCACGGACCTGACCGCGACTCGGCGACCTGAAACCAACATCTCCCGGCAGGCAATGCCAAAGTCCGATATGTTAGGGTTAGGTGCTAGTCACATATGATTACAGTCGCTGTACGAATCTTAGACAAAGCATCTTAAATGCATTGTCGATGATGAAAACCAAAGTACCCGTTGAGGGTCGGGTAAATCCGAAGCGACCGTTTCGTCCCCCTCAATTTTACTAGCAACGCCATTGAGCGGTGCCGGTTTAGGGCCAGGAGCTCTAGTACGGATTAGCAAAAGGTACCGCGAAGAACGCAGCGGACGCCAGCTCTGAGGAAACCTTCCAGTGGGGGTTGCACCCTAGGTAGGTCATTGATGATCCCCCGCATTGCGGCGATCCTAACCATTGAGACTCGTATGCTTTGCTGGGGTGGCGCCGAAGTGGTAGCGGGTCGTAGTAAGGCAATTCCACCCCTCCTTGTGAGGCCAACTTAGTGGGAGGCATCCTCGACTTTCTGTCTTAGATGCCCAGGTGGCCGCTGCAGAAGCGACCGCTCCGGGGGGGGGGTTCCCAGCTGTCAACGTCCTTTTCTGGGGGAGGGGGCCAGATAGCTGGGAGGGTCTTCCAGGACGACCCATGAAGAGCACTAGGCTCGGGGCTTCTGATTTTCTTCCACATGTAGGATCATTAGTAGAGATTAAAAATAGTATTCCAGAAGCCTTCAAGGAAGTGTACTCTACAAATTTAAAAAGTTTCACGTAAGTGTACTTAACAACTTTACAAAGTTTCACGTAAGTGTACTAAACAACGTTACAAATGTTTCACGTAAGTATACTACACAACTTTACAAAGTTTCACGTAAGTATACTACACAACTTTACAAAGTTTCACGTAAGTATACTACACAACTTTACAAAGTTTCACTTAAGTATACTACACAACTTTACAAAGTTTCACGTAAGTATACTACACAACTTTACACAGTTTCACGTAAGTATACTACACAACTTTACAAAGTTTCACGTAAGTATACTACACAACTTTACAAAGTTTCACGTAAGTATACTACACAACTTTACAAAGTTTCACTTAAGTATACTACACAACTTTACAAAGTTTCACGTAAGTATACTACACAACTTTACACAGTTTCACGTAAGTATACTACACAACTTTACAAAGTTTCACGTAAGTATACTACACAACTTTACAAAGTTTCACGTAAGTATACTACACAACTTTACAAAGTTTCACGTAAGTATACTACACAACTTTACAAAGTTTCACGTAAGTATACTACACAACTTTACAAAGTTTCACTTAAGTATACTACACAACTTTACAAAGTTTCACGTAAGTATACTACACAACTTTACACAGTTTTCACGTAAGTTACTACACAACTTTACAAAGTTTTCACGTAAGTATACTACACAACTTTACAAAGTTTTCACGTAAGTTTACTACACAACTTTACAAAGTTTCACGTAAGTATACTACACAACTTTACAAAGTTTCACGTAAGTATACTACACAACTTTACAAAGTTTCACGTAAGTATACTACACAACGTTTACAAAGTTTTACGTAAGTATATCTACACAACGTTACAAAGTTTCACGTAAGTATACTACACAACGTTACAAAGTTTTCACGTAAGTGTACTACACAATGTTACAAAGTTTCACGTAAGTGTACTACACAATGTTACAAAGTTTCACGTAAGTGTACTACACAATGTTACAAAGTTTCACGTAAGTGTACTACACAATGTTACAAAGTTTCACGTAAGTGTACTACACAATGTTACAAAGTTTCACGTAAGTGTACTACACAACTTTACAAAGTTTCACGTAAGTGTATCTACACAACGTTACAAAGTTTCACGTAAGTGTACTACAACGTTACAAAGTTTCACGTAAGTGTACTACACAATGTTACAAAGTTTCATGGCGATCGGATAAATAAAAAATATATTTAAAGCTTACATAAAAATACATTTAATGCCTATGGCCCACAATGAATCATAATCTTTTAAAACATATTTTGCCATTTTACTTAATAACTCTCATACTATCCGAGCCATCCGGTGAATTAAATAATATTTATAAAGCCAATATCAGAAAATAATAACCTTAATGGTCTTTGTATCTAATCGGTGAAAGATGTAAATTCCATTACCAATATAGTTTTGAAAAGCGGTCATGATGTATATGCGTGTTATTCTTTTTCTCAAGATCGTGTAAAATTAAAACGGAATAAAGAAATAAACCTTTTAAAAATAAGTTTACATAACACTATTCTTTAGTACTAAACCAAATAACTATTCCCAATCGTCCAGAAATAATGAATCGGTCTTGAATTACGTAATTTTCAAATCAGTCCCTCTACATACAGTTTTTTTACTAATAATTAGATTTTAGATCAGAAATAACTATGTAGTTATCTAAACAACACAAAAAATGTAAATTAAGGGAATATTATTTCTACTCTCATGTTCCTTTTTGTATGAACTATATACAATCTTAAAATAACATGAACTAGGGAAAGCATATTGTTTTAATTGCAATCGGAATAGACCGTTTAGGAGAACCCTTGCAATTTTTAGATATTATATCTCTAAACTTGGGGTTTTAGGGCGCCTACTATGTACACAAAGTATTTTATAATTATAAATCCTCAAATCTTTTTTGCTACATCGCTCTTTTTTTCCAAAATTAAAATATAAGCTAAAATTATGTAATATAATATTGTTTCAGAATCTTTTAGAATTTTGCACACTTCCTTATGCGCGCCTTGAATATAACTTAAATATAAGCTCAAAAAATGACGTCATAGCGCTACAGATCCTTCCTTCCAACTTCTTACTTGGGCTATTATATTGTTTACTAGGGGCAAGTACCCGGCTTCTCCCGGGTTTAAAATAAGGTTTTCTGTAGAAGCGTACACAACTGTTTACTTGCATGCTATAAAATGGTACATTTAACAGTGTATGTGCTGCATGGCTTAATTTCAAGGATGTCACCATCCTCATCTTTCACAATAACAGTTTTGAGATCTTCAAATGAAATAGGTCCCCGAATATGGTGCAGCAGGAGGCGCATGTGAAATGCTTCTCTGTTGTGAGGATGCACAGTGTACACTCTTCCCAAGGCATTGTCTGTCACATATCCCGGGAAGTCTGCAAGAGGTATACCTTTTTTCGGATTTGCCAGACCTTTTGACTGGCATCCCAGCGAAAATGTCTAGGCACTTCAGAATACAGCAATGTTTTTGCAAGAGGATCTGTTTTGCAGAGATCAAAAAACGCTGTTAATGTAGTCTTTGTTGGAGTGTCTGTCAAATGTGCTGTTGGCTGTCCTGGTTTATAGTATACTCCTTGGCCTCCTTCAAGATGTACTGCCAAGTGAACAACTGTTGGATACCTTTGATGGATGGGAAAGTTAAGCAGGCGCCACACTGCCTCACTGCTACTAATGTATCGTCCTTGTTGATAATTAATTGGTAACCCCATCAAGCCTGTTCGGCATTTCATTTGCAACAGTAAACATGGCTGCATCACTTCCCTTGGTAACATAATTGCAAATCTACTTGATGCTTGTGTTTCTATGACGTACATAGGTCATTCCATCCTGTGCATATTCATGCATGTAACGGGGCCCTCCACTGAAGGATGAAGGCAGCACCACTAATTTGCCAAGATTTTCAGAAGTCACATTGTTGTCATTCCTTACTGCCTCTAATAGTACACCATAGTCCTCAGCTCTAAGTTTTGTTTGGTTGAGTCTGATGAAACGCAATCTCTCATTCTCAACCTTAGCATACATATCCACTATGTATTGCTGGAAAAGGCGCGGGCATCTGAGGAGTGTATTAAATTCGTTGACTCTTTGCATCATGCGATATGCATAGTAGTCATTGCTTGTGGCCTTGTTTACATCTTTTATGTTCAAATCATAGCCATCTTCTCCTCTAACAAATAGCAGAGGATACTGAAGTGGATCATATGACCTGTGAGTGTCTTGAATCCTTTGAAGTGGCATTTGTGAGCAACTTCTTGAATGCAGCACAATGTCTCTACGATCACCTAGCTCTCCAGCAATCATGATGCCACTTCACTAACAGATGGTGCATTGAATCTGCCTTTGTGTTCCTTTAATGGTGCTTTGCCGGAAATTTTGATTTTGTAGTCCACTTGAGTGTTATCCATAATCTCAGCAGCCATTTTAAATGACCTCACATAGCTGTTATGCTGATGCAGCATTCTTTGCAGTTTGAGGACAATGTTTCTGTCAACAGGACTGTCAAGCAAATCCAGTCGTCTTTGCACTTGCTCATCTTCTCCCAAGAAGTAAATCTGGAGATATTTGCTGTCTACAGCATTGACTGGATGAAGAGGTCCAGCATGGTGGTACACTTGGCCTTGGACCTTGAATGTTGGTGTCCACCCGTTATTCACGACAACATTAGACTTGAAGGAAGTCACGGCAAACATATTATTGAATAGTCTAATAAGTTTCACAAAGTCCTTTGATTGTGCAGTTTCACCATTCAACAGAATGCACAATGGTTCTGGTGGCTTTAGAATTGGGGGCAGTTTGACTTTACCACTGGAACAGCACATGCCTGGAGTTTCTTTGCTCAGCTGTTTCAGCTGCTCTGGGAACTCTGTGGCGGACCTGATCTGCCTGGATTTTATATATTTTTTTTTCGTATGTTATCATTGCGGGAGAGTACTCAACAACTTCCCAAAGTTTCATGCTCCTATTTACACGGGAAGTTGGATATTTAATGATTAGTCTGTTTTATATAGCTCATATTAGGAAAATACCTACATTTTGGCCCAAGGCCCCCTAGTGAGTAATAATTTTATATATTTTTTTCGCATGTTACCATCGCGCGAGGGTACTCAAAATCTTCCAAAAGTTTCATTCTTCTACTTACATGGTAATTTGGAGAATTATTGATGAGTCAGTTTGATATATGAAAAAAAACTACATTCAGGCCTCTGACCACCCAGTGAGTGATAATTTTTATTAATGTTTCGCCAGTTACCATTTTGGGAGGGTATATAACAACTTCACAAAGTTTCATGCTTCTACCTACACAGGAAATAGGAGATTTAATGATGAGCCTGATTTATATAGCTCATTTAAGAAAAAACTACGTTTGGGCCCCCGCCCACCCCCCTACCCAGTTAGTGATAACTTTATACTTTTTTCGACTGTTACCATTGCGGGAGGGTACTCAACGACTTTCCAAATTTTCATGCTTCTACCTACTCGGGAATATGAGGAATTGGTGTTGATTCAGTTTTATATAGCCCATATAAGGAAAAACCGGTTTTGGGGCACCCGGCCACCCATGAGTGGAAATGTTTACATTATTTTTCACCAATTATCGTCATAATAGTGTATTTGGCAAGTTCCCAAAAGTTTCATGCTTCTACCTTCACGGGAGGTTGGAGAATTAGTTTTGAGTCAGTTTTAAATATACGGGAAAAAAATACATTTTGGCCCCCGCCCCCAGTAAGTGATAATTTATAAACACACACTCACTGATTCACACATGTGCACACAAATACTTAAACGCACACCCACAGCGGTATATTAACAATTAAAAATATAAATTAAAATAATCACTGCTCTTTTCACTTTGTTTCCTATTTACAAATTAATATGAACTCAAACTATGACGTCACATCACATTATTTTATGGCAATAAACGCCATCTTGTTAATCTCGACACCAAAATGTTTAATATTTTACGTCTTAATTTTCAATAATTTTTATTTTATATAGCTCATATAGGGAAAAAACTACATTTTGGGCCCCCAGCCCCCAGCCCCCAGTATCTTATATATATGGAACGAAACCTGTTTAATAACCTTTCCGGTATAATTTTGTGTACGTGTAACAAATTTCACGTTATTTGGTTGTCTGGATCTTGAGTTATAAGGGAACAGACAGACGACGGACAGACAACAAATGCGTCTTATATATAGAGAGATATATGGATCGAAGTCAAGTGGCGTGCAACTTGGATATATGAACGATAACACATTTAAGCGGACTACGTATGTGAAACAATTAGACATGCAGATAAATAACAGTTAATAACTTAATTTTATAGTTTTTATATCTTTTTATAAAAAAAACTCTTTTTTAATCTATATTTTATTACAATTTAATAGTTCTATTATTAGTTTAGCTTCCATACTTTAAAAATATTTTTAGCAATGCAATTTAATAATAACATCTCTCATGCAATGACAGATTAATTTTTTTAATAAAACAAATCCGATTATAGCCATCTTCTCATTAAACTTGCCAGCACATTTATCTCAATTGCAAAGACATATTTAAAAAAGCCTGCACCGGTGCTCTTTGGTGCGGTGATGAGTGGAGATAAAATTTAACACAACTTAGTTTTTACAATAAAAATTCCTTAAATACAAAATATTTTGAATGTTTTTTACGAAAAATATAGGGCCAATTGGATCATTGATATGATTCTTAATTTATTATTATTGAAAATGTTTTACTATGCAAATATTTTAATTCTCCAACACTGCGTATTTCATGGTACATTTCTAACAATTCTAAATACACGCGAACAGGAACAAAAGATACACAGATTTGATAAGCTAAGGAAATTAAATTGGACAGTCATTTATCAACAATATATGATACTAGTGGTTGTGGGGCACTTATGGCTCCCACTGGGGCTGTGGGGCGCCTACGGCGCCTACTTGTTTTTCTGTCAAAACCCCAAGTAGCCTAACTTATCATTATTTGATAAATACTAACTTCCTGAAATTTACACAAAATAATTTATGATTATAAATCCTCAAATCCTATTTTTAAATGGTTCCCTTTTCCAAAATTAAAATATAAGCTACAACAATGACGTCATATAATACTTTTTTTACTCGCGTCTTTAATTTATAATTATTTTGCACACTTTTTGCACGCCTTCCGATGCACACCTTGTATTAAAAGATAAGCTCAAAAAATGACGTCATATATTTTTTTTTACAGTTCCAATCACCACACAATTTTTAACTGCTCTTATGACCCCGTTTGCTTGCAAACACTTGTTACCTTAACTTATAACAATCCTTGTCCTTGTAGAATTTAATTAAAAAAATTCTCGTTTCATAACTTTGTTAAAAAAACCGTGTATTTCATCATTTTAATTACCTTCTCCATATAAGGGAACAATATCTTTTAATAGTTACAGAAAGGCATGTTTAAATTTATCATCCGTTTTCGAGTCTTGCAAGACAAAAATCTCAATCAAGCTAAGGAGTATTCCATCCGATTGTGTGATTGTGGTACAGAATAAGAATTTTTAAAAAATTATATCTGCATGCTAAATTTGTATGTAACTATGAAATTAATGATAACATCAGATTGCTATAATTTGCATGTAACTATGAAATTAATGATAACATCATGAAATTAATGATAAAATCAGATTGCTATAATTTGCATGTAACTATGAAATTAATGATAACATCAGATTGCTATAATTTGCATGTAACTATGAAATTAATAACATCAGTTTGCTATAATTTGCGAGTAACTATGAAATTAATGATAACATAGCATTGCTATACTTGCGCGTGACTATGAAATTAATGATAACTTCAGATTGCTATAATTTGCATTTATCAATGAAATTATCAGATTGTTTGAAGGACGATGTAAGGTATAAAATTAATTATTGTGTCTGATTATTGCAAGATGGATGTAGACTACAAGATTGATACTCCTCTCGTATAGCAGGACTATGTATATTAATTGTGAAAATAATGATCATTGCAATGTATTTATGAACGTTATAATGTAAAAAAACAAATACCTTGACAGAATTCACAAGAAAGTCAATGATGTCATAAGGTATTTACATTTATTTTTGTCTTTCTGTAAACAAAATTCGGCGTAGAGGTTAAATATGTCTTAAATTTATTTTTAGAACCGTTTTATAAGAAACTAATATTAAATAACGTGTTTTTCTATTAGATTAGAATACAAGTTAGAATTGCATGACACTTACAAATATTACATTTGTTAGGCTAATGTTTTGTTTTTAATAACTATCAATTATGTGTTCAGTAATTAAATTTGAATGAAATATATATCTTGGTAATTGACACTAAGCTCATTGTGGTGTCACGATGTCAGGTGTGTGTGTGTCATACAAACACCAGACACTTGGTAATTCACACTCCACTCATGGTGGTGTCACGTTGTAAGGTGTGTGTGTCATACACACATCCGCCATTTGTATTACTTTGTATTAAATATTGAATTATTATTAAAGAGAAAGTTGGATCTTTTTCGTGGTCCACTAACCATATCCGTGGAAACTACACAAATAAAATGTCAGATAGAGCTAAATGTGTTGTGTAATATGATACTGATACTGTGGTGTTGTGTAATATGATACTGATACTGTGGTGTTGTGTAATATGATGCTGATACTGTGGTGTTGTGTAAGATGATGCTGATACTGTGGTGTTGTGTAATATGATACTGATACTGTGGTGTTGTGTAATATGATACTGATACTGTGGTGTTGTGTCATATGATGCTGATACTGTGGTGTTGTGTAATATGATGCTGAAACTGTGGTGTTGTGTAATATGATACTGATACTGTGGTGTTGTGTAATATGATGCTGTGGTGTTGTGTAATATGATACTGATACTGTGGTGTTGTGTAATATGATACTGATACTGTGGTGTTGTGTAATATGATACTGATACTGTGGTGTTGTGTAATATGATACTGATACTGTGGTGTTGTGTAATATGATACTGATACTGTGGTGTTGTGTAATATGATAATGATACTGTGGTGTTGTGTAATATGATACTGATACTGTGGTGTTGTGTAACATGATGCTGATACTGGGGTGTTGTGTAATATGATACTGTTACTGTCGTGTTGTGTAATATGGTACTGATACTGTGGTGTTGTGTAATATGATACTGATACTGTGGTGTTGTGTAATATTATGATAATACTGTGGTGTTGTGTAATATGATACTGTGGTGTTGTGTAATATGATACTGATATTGTGGTGTTGTGTAATATGATACTGATACTGTGAAGTTGTGTAATATGATACTGTTACTGTGGTGTTGTGTAATATGTTACTGATACTGTGGTGTTGTGTAATATGGTACTGATACTGTGGTGTTGTTAAATATGATACTAATACTGTGGTGTTGTCTAATATGATGATTATACTGTGGTGTTGTGTAATATGATACTGTGGTGTTGTGTAATATGATACTGTGGTGTTGTGTAATATGATACTGATACTGTGGTGTTGTGTAATATGATACTGATACTGTGGTGTTGTGTAATATGATACTGATACTGTGGTGTTGTGTAATATTATGATAATACTGTGGTGTTGTGTAATATGATACTGTGGTGTTGTGTAATATGACACTGATATTGTGGTGTTGTGTAATATGATACTGATACTGTGGTGTTGTGTAATATTATGATGATACTGTGGTGTTGTGTAATATGATACTGTGGTGTTGTGTAATATGATACTGATACTGTGGTGTTGTGTAATATGATACTGATACTGTGGTGTTGTGTAATATGATACTGATACTGTGGTGTTGTGTAATATGATACTGATACTGTGAAGTTGTGTAATATGATACTGTTACTGTGGTGTTGTGTAATATGATACTGATACTGTGGTGTTGTGTAATATGGTACTGATACTGTGGTGTTGTTAAATATGATACTGATACTGTGGTTTTGTGTAATATGATGATGATACTGTGGTGTTGTGTAATATAATACTGTGGTGTTGTGTAATATGATACTGTGGTGTTGTGTAATATGATACTGATACTGTGGTGTTGTGTAATATGATACTGATACTGTGGTGTTGTGTAATATGATGATGATACTGTGGTGTTGTGTAATATGATACTGTATGTATGGCATCTGTCCGTCTACGAAAGACGATAGATTTATCTTTATTATTCGCAGCTCTTGGTGTGGCTGATGAGACCAATCCTTGAGTGGCAGTCTTTTCTGCATGACACACACACGAAAGCAGTGGGGCAGTGTTGCCTGGCCTTTCTCCTTGCCCTTTTCCCGACTGCTTCTGCCCTAGTTTGCTCCTCTGCTCTTAGTGATCCTTCTTTCACTATAGCCCGCCACGTGGATATATCCTCTGCCAGGTTTTCCCAGTTTTGTATATCAATGTTGGCTACTTTCATGTCTCTCTTGCATATGTCCACGTATCTGAGACATGGCCGACCAACCGACCTTTTCCCTGTCGCCAGCTCGCTGTAAAGCACATCCTTGGGTATGCGACCACTTTGCATCCTCTTGACGTGTCCAAGCCAACGGAGGCGTCTTTGGCTTAATATTGCTGCAATACTACTCATGCTTGCTTGAGCCAGGACCTCTGTGTTGGGGACTTTCTCTTGCCATTTGATGTCTAGGATGCGGCGCAGGCATCTGAGGTGGAAGCTATTGAGCCTTCTTTCATGCCTGGTATAGGTGGTCCATGACTCGCATCCATAGAGGAGTGTGCTCAGTACGCAGACCTGGTATACCTACAGCTTAGTCCTTGCTGTGAGTTTGGCATTGGACCAGACTCTTTTGAACAGTCTAGCCATAACAGTTGCTGCCTTCCCTATCCTACTACTTATCTCATCTTCCAGTGAGAGGGTGCTTGAGATGTTTGATCCCAGATAAGTAAAACTGTCAACAGCATCCAGGTTGCAGTCGTCAATGGTGATAGTCGGGAGAGAGGCAGCATCCTGTGCCATAATGTTGGTTTTCTTTATACTTATGGTCAGGCCAAACTCTTTGCAGGCAGCGGAGAAGTTGGATACCAGGTTCTGCAGGCCGTCTGCTGTGTGGGATATTAAGGCGGCATCGTCTGCAAATAAGAGCTCGCGCAGCAAAATCTTTCTTATTTTGGTCTTGGCTTTGAGTCGGGCAATATTGAATAATCTCCCGTCAGCTCTGGTGTGTATGTATATCCCCTCGCTGTTGTTCTTGAAGGCATACTGGAGTATACTGGAGTTTCCATCTTACTCAAGTATGATACTGTGGTGTTGTGTAATATGATACTGATACTGTGGTGTTGTGTAATATGATACTGTGGTGTTGTGTAATATGATACTGATACTGTGGTGTTGTGTAATATGATAATGTGGTGTTGTGTAATATGATACTGATACTGTGGTGTTGTGTAATATGATACTGTGGTGTTGTGTACTATGATACGACCTCAATAAACACTGAATATCTACACAAGAGATATGACCTCAATAAACACTGAATATCAACACAAAAGACACGACCTCAATAAACACTGAATATCTACACAAGAGATACGACCTCAATAAACACTGCATATCTACACAAGAGATACGACCTCAATAAACATTGAATATCTACACAAGAGATACGACCTCAATAAACATTGAATATCTACACAAGAGATACGACCTCAATAAACACTGAATATCTACACAAGAGATACGACCTCAATAAACACTGAATATCTACACAAGAGATACGACCTCAATAAACATTGAATATCTACACAAGAGATACGACCTCAATAAACATTGAATATCTACACAAGAGATACGACCTCAATAAACATTGAATATCTACACAAGAGATACGACCTCAATAAACATTGAATATCTACACAAGAGATACGACCTCAATAAACACTGAATATTTACACAAGAAATACGACCTCAATAAACATTGAATATCTACACAAGAGATACGACCTCAATAAACACCGAATATCTAGACAAGAGATACGACCTCAATAAACACTGAATATCTACACAAGAGATATGACCTCAATAAACACTAACTATCTACACAAGAGGCACGACCTCAATAAACACTGAATATCAGCAAAGAAAGTAATCTCCAGATAAATTAGGTTATATTTCCCTAATTATATTTAATGAACTTTATTTTTACCTGTTGCACAGTTACCTTACACTGTTACCTTACACTGTTACCTTACACTGTTACCTTACACTGTTACCTTACACTGTTACCTTACACTGTTACCTTTCACTGTTACCTTACACTGTTACCTTACACTGTTACCTTACACTGTTACCTTACACTTTTACCTTACACTTTTACCTTACATTGTTACCTTACACTGTTACCTTACACTGTTACCTTACACTGTTACCTTACACTGTTACCTTTACTGTTACCTTACACTGTTACCTTACACTGTTACCTTACACTGTGACCTAACACTGTTACCTTACACTGTTACCTTACACTGTTACCTTTCACTGTTACCTTACACTGTTACCTTACACTTTTACCTTTCACTGTTACCTTACACTGTTACCTTACACTGTTACCTTACACTGTTACCTTACACTGCTACCTTACACTGTTACCTTACACTGCTACCTTACACTGTTACCTAACACTACTTTTTCAAAGATCCAGTAATTTAGCTCACATTA